>PVJA010022316.1:0-34426 GCA_004027025.1 Myocastor coypus
TTTTTTTTTTTTTTTTTTTTTTTTTTTTTTTTTTTTTTTTTTTTTTTTTTTTTTTTTTTTTTTTTTTTTTTTTTTTTTTTTTTTTTTTTTTTTTTTTTTTTTTTTTTTTTTTTTTTTTTTTTTTTTTTTTTTTTTTTTTTTTTTTTTTTTTTTTTTTTTTTTTTTTTTTTTTTTTTTTTTTTTTTGAGATAGGGTCTCACTATGCAGTTCAGGCTGGGCTGGAGCTCACTTTTGTAGCCCAGGCTGGTATCAAACTCACACCAATCCTCCTGCCTCAGCCTGTCGATTACAGATTCCAAAACATCTGCTAGGAAATGAGCAAGGACCAGTGCATTGACTTTGGCATAAACCAACCATAACAACACTGCCTCCTGGTCTGTACAGTGCCAGTCTGGGAAAGAGCATTCACAACACATGCTCACAGCACTCCACGATTACATCACGGGGAGACAGCATCGGCACATGACACAGTGTAACACATCACTCTTGGGAAACCCCACTGCAAGGAAGCTTAGAGGACAGGGCATGCATCTCAGAACATTTTATACTTTACGCCAACAGGTAGAGCCCACAACGTTCCATCTAATATCGACTCATGTTTTGTAGAGGAGTGAAAGTACCTAGATCCGGTGCATTGCTTACTGAGCTAGCTGCCTGGTGAGCTGCCTCCTTTACAACAAAATGCTAACTTCAGAAGGCCACAAAGGAAAGACTGTCTTTCCCACCACCTGCACGTCACTGCCCAGAAAGAAAATCTGGCCACATAAGATGCTTCGATATGTTGAACGTTCCTATGGTTACCCAAGAACTTCTTAGATTCAGTCATTTTAATATTTAAGTATTTATTTATTTATTTATTTATTTATTTATTTATTTATTTGAGACGTGATCTCACTGTTTCTCAAACTGACCTCAAATTCCCCAACTCCAACATTCCTTCCACCTCAGCCTTCAGAGTTCTGGGGACCTGGAAGTCATTTGTGTTAAAACATTAAAGAATGTTTGCTAGTGATATCTGTGCACCTATGTTCACAGCAGCACAATTTGTTATAGCCAAATCTTGGAAACAACCAAAATGTTAGTCGTGTGAAGAATGGTTGAAAAAGATGTGGTATTTTCATAAAATGGAATATTACTCAGCTATAAGGAATGATAAGCTAAAAAACTTCATATAAAAATGGATGTATCTTGAACATATACTCATAAGTGAAAGAAACCAGACCTACATATGTTAAGTATCATGTAGTCTCCCTAGTGCAAGGACTCAAAAGAATAAATTAATTAATTAATTAATTAATTAATTAATTAATTTTGGGCAGTACCAGGAATCAATCTCAGGACCTTGTGCTTTCTGCATCTTCAACCCCTATAATTTTTTTTTTTTTTTTAGAACAGTGACCTAAATACAAAATGCATTTGGAAGAGTTAAAAAAATATTTATTGATAGTGTTAATGTTTAATTGTTTGACCAATATTACATACCTATATCTATTAATCTAAACAGATTTGATGATGAAAATATGTAATAAAACCATTGTTCAATTTTTCTTGTTTTGAAATTCTGTAATACATGTACTCCTGCTTGTTACTGTTTTCCTATCTTTGTTTCTGCTATTTTTACTCTTTAAAATAAAATGAAACCTATAAAGAATGTCTGCAACAGCTTAAGCCCCATGTATATTCACCTGCAGTTCTTATGAGATGAAAAACAAAGATTTGATGCGCCGTATAAAAATTTCATGACTGGGCTAAGGAGATAGCTCAGCAGACTAAGCACTTCTCTGGCAAGTGCAAGGACGTGGGTTAGAACCTGGGTACCACATGTCCTGTCTGGCCACTGTGTCTGGGTGTTGTGGTGCACGCCTGTAATACCAGCACTAGTGAGACTGAGACAAGAGGATCTCTATAAGTCTAAGCTATGTAGTGAGAACCTGTACCAAATAAACAAATAAAAACTTTAAAAGCAAAAAATTCAGTGACTGAATTGTTACATGCATGAGAATGAAAAGACATAGCATATTTCAAGTAATTAATAGAAAAAGTGATATTAATTTTTAAGTAAAAATTAATTGCATTGAGGGTTGGCCAAGTAAATCAGCAGGTTACAGTTCCTGAAAACAGGTGCAGGGGCTGGGTGTTCGATCCTGGCTTGCCGTGCCAGCCCCACCCCCAGGGTGTGCTGAGATGGCAATTGAGATTAGCTGTGGTGGCAGGAGCCTGTAATCCCAGCTCTTGGGAGGCTGTAGACAGGTGGGTCACCTCAAGTCTGATCTAGTAGTGAGACCCTGAACACCCTGTGGACCCTTCCCTAAAATACAAAAAGTAAAAAAATAATAATAAATAACAGTAATGATAATATTCTTTTTAAAAAAATATTGGGGGGCCGGTGAGATAGCTCAGTGGTCTAAAGCACCTGCTTAGGCAACTGTAGGGACCTTGGTTTGATCCCTGGCACCACATACTGCGCCAGTCCCACCCCCAGGGCAGGCTGAGCCAGCCATAATATAAATAAATAAAGTTTTAAAAATAATAATAATAATAATAAAATATTTATTTATTTATTTATTTATTTATTTATTTATTTATGGCTGGCTTGGCCTGCCCTGGGTATGGGGCTGGCACAGCATGTGGTACTGGGGAAGTTCCTGCAGTTTCCTAGGCTGGGCTTTAGACCACTGAGCTATCTCATCAGCCCATAATAATACTATTATAATTCTTAGATTTTATATTAACATAAATATCTACTGATTCAGAACCAGTTTTATTGATTCAGAATTTCTATAATTCTGTTCTTGAAGTTTTTCATCAAGTTTCACAAGAAGTCAGATGAATCTCCCGCTGGAAAAAAAATTTCCTCTTTACTAATTTACATCAAATGGCCAATTTCCAGGGTATACAGTGATGAGCTCGCAGCCCTAAGAAGTTTATTAGAAAAAAAATCTTGGCCTTTTAGAATTACAACTCCTTGCTCATGGGTTTTCCTATACTAACTGACGTGCAAACAGAGGGGAAGAGTGCGGTTTTATCCTCACTGCCACTGGAAAAGCACAGATTTCCAGGCCAGCGATGACCATGGCTGTCACCCCAGCTACCTGAATGGCCAAGTCTGGAGGATCCCAGCCCAGGCCAAAGCCTGAACAGACGGGGCAGATTTTGTCTCAAAAGTTCAAAAAGAAGGCAAGAAGAGAGGATGGTAGGACAGCTCAGTGGTCTGAAGTGCCTGCCTAGGCAAGCTTAGGCAACCACAGAGACCCTGGTGAGATCTCTGGCACCACATGCTGCACCAGCCCCACCCCCGGGGCAGGCTGAGCTGGCCAAAACCTAAATAAATAAAGTTGGGTTTTTTTGGTTTTTGGTTTTTGTTTTTGTTTTTTTTTTTAAAGGAAGGGGAAGGTGAGAAGAAGGAGAAGGAGGAGGAGGAGGAGGAGGAGGAGGAGAAAGAAAGGTGGCCCTGGTGTGGAGCTTAATTACTGCCAAGGCTTTGAGTTCAACTCCTGGAACCAAAAAAAAAGTACAGATTTCACACCAGTTTCTGGATGGCTGAACGGAGGCTACAGGATGACAGAATGTTTGCAATTCATTTTTTCCAATGAAATGAGTTTGTTTTTGAGATTGCTTTGTCTCATTTCATGAACTTAAAATACAGGTATGAAGCATTTAAAAAGAATGCCATTCATGAAGCATGACATTTTTGTTTAAAAGATTTAATATTAATTTAGCTACAACTTACTGCAGGCATATCATGTGCCAGTCACAACTTAGGGTGCCAAAGTTTTAAGGTAAATAAATTCTCTATATGCAAAAAATATGAAAGAGCTAGTTCCACAGCATCAACCTGAAGTGGTTTTAAAAATCACTAAACTGTGGGAAGCAAAGCAATCCCTCTCCTCTCTAAAATGCGTTTCCTTGCATGAAAAATGACAAATCTTGCTCAGGGGCCCTAAGGTTCTGCAATACATTTGGGATTTTGTGGTTACTCTAGACGAGGCAAGCTCCAAGGCAAAGAGAAAGGTCACCAGCGACGCTGCCTTCTGTGAAGGGCTCACATAGGTACCGACAGAAAAAGATGAGCTGAGAACAAAGGAAAACAAATATCTGCGTGAAGGAAATCAGGGCCAAGTTGTGCACAATATCATTCTGCGATCAGACCAAAACACGAGAACCATAAACTGTTACCCGAGGGCAGGCAGCCGAGAATCTGCCAGAAATGAATTACCCCATTAGATGCGCTCTTGTGAGAACCCTCAGTAAAAGAAAACAGTGCAGAAATCCCGGGAAACCTGATGGGCAGGTTGAGAGTCCCGGTAAGTGAAAACTAAGCGCCCTCAGGGGTTGGTCTTCGGGAGGAAGCAGCGCCCGCGGGACACATCGGGTAGGTGTAAAGGACTTTTCTCAGGCACTAATGGTCTGGTCTGGCCGGTTCATTCATTTCACCTCAGCGATGGTATCTTTAGTTCTTACAAGAAGTCTCTTTGTTACTTAGACAAGTGTGAAGGACAAATCCAGAAAACTTGACCGCTGTCTGCAAAGCGTGCAGATGTTTCTTTGATGAATGGAACGGACCAACCCTTGAGACCCTTCGCTATGCTGAAGCCCTTCCACCAGGTCTCTCAGCTGTACTTACGCCCAACATCTGGTGGAGGTAGTGATACTCCGGCCCTTGGTTGTACAGCAGGAAGGTTTTCCAAAACAGTAGGACATTCAAGGAGAGCCAAACGAACTACAGCAACCAAAGGGATGGGGAAAACAAAAATTAAAAATGAACATCAGCACATTTTCTGAACACAGTACTTTTAATGCAATAACAAGAAGCGATTGCGGAAAGCCCTGTCGATGAAGCGGAGAGCTGGAAACCGCTCAGGAAAACCTGGCCCTGCCTAATGAGTCTCTCCACCCTAAGAGTGAATTCCCTGGGCATCTCCCAAACGGGATGATCTGCGGGTATCCCCAGAAGTACAAAAAGAGACTTCAAGTTAGTGACAGCACTCAGCGCTAAGCAAACTGAACTAATCTGGGGAAAAAGGGACGAAATTGTCTAAGGGGTTTAAAACAAAAAACGCATTCACTCAAGAAACTTGCTCCTGCCTCCCCTTCTGGACCTCCGCTCTCCCCCCGTCCAGGCGTAGACAGGTTCACACGCGTAGGGAGTGAGGTGTCACTACTGTCTCCGAGCTTTAACAACAGAAACGTTGTCACTTGGGAAAGCTCGACTCAGACAAAACTTCCACCTCCAGCTGCCCACCCGCGCGCTCGGGAGGGGACGGAGCCGGGCGCCCACCCTACCAGGCAGAGGTGCTTCGCGCCTTCGTTGGCCAGCCAGCTCCCGCAGGACACCGCCATGTCTCCGCCGTGCTGCGCTGGCCCCGCCGGCCGGGAAAAGGCTGCGCCTGGGGACCGCGGGGACTTGGGCCGCGGTGCCGCCTGCGGGTGCGAGGGGCGGAGGTCAAAGGGCTGCGGGCGAGCGCGCAGCTCCCGAGCACGCCCCGCCACTCCCGAGCGCGCCTCCGTCCTTTGTCTGAGCGGACTAGGCGGCGGCGGCTCCCAGCGTCCGGGAGGGGACTCGGAGGGGCCCCGGGGGCTGCACCGCGGCAAGCGAGTGGGCGACGAGGGGTGCGGCGCGGGGTTCGGGGGGGCGCCCCTTCCGCGCTCACACGCGCGTACACACGTGCACACGAGCGCGCCTAAAAAGGAACACACACATGCACACTCGCGTGCACTCACACATGCACGCACACTTTCGTGCACGCATACGCATGCATGCACAGAGGCGCGCGCGCGCCCACTTGTTTTACACTGATCGTTTTCCCCCAAAAGAATCAACTCAAACTCGGGGTACAGAAACGTGAGCCGGAAACGCCCGGGCGTGAGAGTCCCCGTTGTCCGGCCGGCCCTCCGCACGCGCCCCACCTCCACACCAACGCCCGAAGTCCCTCCGCGAACCTCTCCCTTCCTTACCCTCGTCGCCACCCCACCTGGTCGCGTAGGAAACTTTGAAGACTTTGTTGAAAACAAAGACCCTGGGAGTAACCGGTTAACGCTGACGTAATTCGTGGAGGCTCTAGAGGTTCAGATTTCCTCTGCTTCGGAGGAACTAGTATTTTACTACCGAGTTGCAAAGTCGGAGTGGCAGCTGGGGTCCCCTCGGCCCCCCACTGGAGAGCCCGCGAGGGGTGAACAAGTGCAGCACGGCTCGAGGTCCTGCGCTGCCCAGCCAAGGTCTCAGCACTGTCCAACCTTCGTACTCAAGAACGGCTGATGCGTACCTGGTGCTCCATAAAGATTTATTAGACGGACTTGTAAACGAACAAGTGGCAGAAAAAGTTTACCGCTGTAAAATAATCGACTGACTTTGGGGATAAAGTAGGGGTGGAACAAAGAATATCCTATCAGAGGCTTTTTATTTGGGGACAGAGTTTCACAAAATTGCCCAAGGTGACCTCCAAAGTACAATTGCCTGCCTCAGCCTTCCTCATAACTGGGATTGCAATGTGCACTACTTTGCACTCGATACGATTTATGTAATGAACTGATTAATGACTGCAACTTTTGAACTGTGTAATCAGCACACTGAGGAGACTGAGACAGGAGGATCATTGCAAATTCGAGGCTAACACTGGTCACACAGTGAGTGCAAGGCCAGCCTAGACTCCCCAAGGAGACGCTGGAGGAGGAGGGGGGAAGAGGGGAAAGGAAAGGGGAGGAGGGGAGTGGAGCAGGGGAGGGTATTCAGTAGTTATCTAATGGTCTGTCATCTCGTTTTAACATATTGCCTTTCTATTTTCATGCATGACCAAATTTAAAAACAGACTCGAGTCTTTCTGAGTTAAAGAGTAGACTATTAATAAAAAACACTGTGATGTCACTGACCACCAGGTAGCTAGAGGAGATGGAAAAGAGCGCATGGAAAGCCTGCAGCCTCACTCGTGATGGAACGTGCAATTCTGGTGCATGCTAGATCTCCTGGAGCTTCAATTTCAATAGATGGAAACAAAAGTTTCAGCTGCAAAAGAGATTCCTGGAATGTGCTGAGAAGTGTTAGACAATTGAAGAAGAGTAGAACTAAGAACAGGGGTTAAAAGTTCAGCTACTTCCAGAAGTGATAAGAAATGAGATAAATAGAAATAATGGGTCCTAAGCCGGGCATGGTGGCTCACGCCTGTAATCCCAGCACTTGGGAGGCTGAGGCAGAAGGATTGGTGCAAGTTCGAGACCAGCCTGGGCTACAAAAGTGAGCTCAAGGCTAACCTCAACTGCATAGCTAGACCCTGTCTCAAAAAGACAAAAAAAAGAAAGAAAGAAAGAAAGAAAGAAAGAAAGAAAGAAAGAAAGAAAGAAAGAAAAAAATAATAATGGGTCCTGGACAAGTATAGAGACAGATATCCATAATCCCAGCACTCGGGGAGGCTGAGGCAGGAAGACTGCAGGTTTGATCCCAGGCTGAACAATAGTGATTTAGTGAGAGGTCTCAAAATTTTAAAAATAATAATGATAATAATAGGTTTGGGGATGTAGCTCACTGTGAAGGCTTTGGATACAATTTGTAGTGCTACTACCACTACCATAAATAATAATAATAATCATATTCAGCTATAAATAGGTACCTGCTAAGTGTCAGGTAATGACCTTGATATTTCATATATAGAAATCCCAACTCTCATAGTAGTTCTTCAAACAAATGTGAGTGTTCCTACTTTAAGTATAAACAAGCTAAAAAAGATTTAAAAATTTTCATTCTATAAAAAATCTTAATAAATATTAAAATGCAATTCTATTGTTTATGATTATATTTATCACTATTATTTCATTTTTGTAAAAGAGGGCCAAGATCTGACTGTGAACTGTTGACTTATGTATCAGTCAACTTTTAAGACCTTTAGGTGCCCAGATGAAATACCAGGCACACATAATTTAAGAAGTTTACTTTGGTTTCAGAGAATTTAGTCCATGATCCTCTGGCTTCAAGGAAGAAAGGGTGTCGGGAAAGGGCCAGGCAGAGGAAAGCCGCTGGACCTTTGGCAGCCAGGAAGCAGACAGACAGGAAGGTGCTAGAGTCCAGAGCACACACCCCCGCCCCACCCCCCAGCACCCACCTCTGCCAGCCGGCCTTACCTCACAGCACCCTGAGCCGTGAACTCACCGCCGGACTATTCTGTTGGTGAGTACCACGTCTCATGGTCCAGTCACCTTGCCAAGAACCACTCCTAGAGCCTGGAGATTTCTGGGGGACGTTTTAATATAAATCATAACATTTACTAAAATCCTTTAATTAAATAATAGAATTTATGCAAATGTGGATTGTTTATTATTAGCATTTTATTGCTGTCTAAAAGGGACCTAAGATCTAGTTATGTTAGCAGGCAAAGAAGTGATGTGAGCCATTCCCAAGGGACACAGGTACTGTGCTTCTATGCAGAAGCACTCAGTAAAAAAATCTTATATGTACTTTCCTGTAAGCCAGAGTGTTTAGTGTAAGTTGTGTCTCTCCTAGCCAGGCTTAGATACTCTCAAAAACAGTGAGAGAGTTCTGTAGCACTCAGTAAATTTCAGCTTTCATGATGAAAAATCACTGCTTGACTAAGAAAACAATTCACAAAAAAAAAAAAGAAAAAAACCTTCTGTGACAAGTATGCTTATTGTAAACTGTGAATTAGATGTTCTTGATCTACTTGATAAACATGGAAGCTGTTGAGCAAAAAATGTAACAAGGATCCTTCAACAAAGGACATGCATGGGACAAGTTCGCTGAAAGTTTACAAGTGCATCCTGCCCTCTCCCTGCACTCTTTTCTTGTCCCAGTGTGGCATCAGACCTGCCTAGGAAACGTCTCCTAACCCACTGTGCTGCCGTCCACACAGAGTAAGCCTGTGAGTGTGTACTCTCAGCTATGTTCCTAATATTCTATACATGCAATCATTATGGCTTTTCCACACACTAATTGACTTATGTGTAGATGTGTGTCTAACTTGCTTAGGGAACTAGGCTTCTTAGGATAAGCCTACAATTTTGTTCAGCTCCAAGACTCAGATTCATCTTTATTAACTGAATTATGTACGGTTCATATATTTCGCTTCTTCCTGTGCCCTTCTCAAGTTTAGGTTGTTCAAGTCTAACTTTCCAGTAGCACAGAAGTTTCCAGTCAGGTTGCTCAATCAAGAAAGGGTGAACGGGGTGTGCAGCCATGGACAGGGAACACCTACTGCAAAGGTCTGAGGACAAGCTCTTGGGGGAAAAAAAAAAAAAAAAACTGGCTCTTGTGTTACTTTCCTGAGGTGGGAGTAACAAATTACTATAATTTCCTAATAGGAAACAACAGACATTTATTCTCTCTCAGTTCTGAAGTGCAGAAGTTCAAAACCGGTATATCCTTGGATCACAATCACAAGGTTGGCAAGACTGCAGTCTTTGCACATTTCTCAGGGAGACTCTGTGGCTCACCTCTAGCTGCTGCTAGCTAATAGCACTCCTGAGCTTAGGGATTCCTGGGCTACAAGTCTCTGTCTTGGGGTCTTATTGGCTTTTTTTTTCTATCTAGGGTCAGGTCAATTTAGCCCTTGTCTCTCTCCTCTTAAGACATTTGCGATTGTATTTAGGGCTCACCTGGATGATCCCTTGTCCAGATCCTATCTGATAGCTACCTTTTTGCATATATAAAGGAGCATTTTTTGGCTCCTAGGATTAGGACTTGATTTATTTGGATGGCAATTATTCAGCCTGTTATACCTGAGCTAATTTAATTGATGTTAATTTTGTTTCTGATTAGATAGGTAGGACTTGCAAGCAATTTCCCTTAAGGGATGAGAGCTGAGGGATTCTCAATATTTCTAAGTAGTGGGAGATATATATCAGGAATCATGCTAGAAAAGTTTGTAAGTTGATTGAGTTTAGTTTATCATTTTTATGAGTCCATATCTGGTTATCTGGAAATACTACTGTAATTACAATTCAAAATGCGAAGAGCCTACGTGGTTTTTGTTAGGAAAGAAAAAGAGCAAACTGTTCCAGCAAGCTGCGGAGCTGGTTGAGAATCTCCAAGTTCTGACTGACAGAGATGAAACAGGAAAAGGAAACCGCATGTCCCTGCAGCCCTTGGCGTGGAAGACAATCCCACCTGAGGCCAGTCAGAAGTGGTCCGGAGGCTTCCGTCTGGGGACGGGTTTCAGACAATGACTCACTATCACTTCTGTACCAAAATAAGTTTAAGCCATGGCATGATTCAGCCGTTCAGGAATGTCTGCAGTGCACCCGTGGGGCTCCTCAAGGACACCAGAGAGGATGGGGTGTCCTTCTGTCCTCAGCCACCAACCCTTTCCTGAAAAGCCAGGCTTATGATGTGAAGGCGATTTAAGGACCACAGAATTAACAGCCACCGTAAAAACACCTTGAGTAAACTGAGTATTGCCAAACTTTATTTTTGGCATTGCCCGACGTTATGCGCTCTTCCAAACTTCTGGGTTTCCTAGACCAAAACAGTTCCAAGGAACAAAGCATGCGGCAGCCATTCATGATGGTATGGATATTGAATGATACAGTTGTATACCATAGCTATATGCCACAAAACATTAATGATGTATATCTCAGTAAAACTTAAAAAATAAACTTACAAAATGAGTATCTTACACCAAAATTTTATGATTTCTGTCTGTTCTTATCTGCCTAGAGCAGAACACACAGGCTAAAACATGAAGGGGTGCTCAGCAATTGTTTTGAATGAAAAAGAAAACAAAATCTAGAAGAATCAGGATTGCCCAAATTCTGCCCCAGCAATTATTTGCCATTGATACCGTTGTCTGCACGGCCTCCTCAGCTCTTTCTATGTCTACCCTGTTCTGTTTCCTCACACCTCCAGTCATAGCTCCTGCTGTCCTTGCTTCACCTCTCACCCAGCCTGTTATTTGCTTAGTCTCCAAACCCAGGAGGAAAACACTTCTCAGAAGCTCCCAGGAATCCTTCCCAGCTGGGGCAGAAACCTCTGCCTTAGGAGTCTTGGTCCACAAGCCTCTGTCTCAGAGCAGCGATACTGGCTTAGGCAAAGCAATGTCTTGGTTCCTTCTCTGTTTAGACATGGAGTCATCTGAAGACAAGAACATTTTCTTCTCTCTCTGGATCCTTCTATACCATAGGTGCTCCAAATTTATTATATGAAGTTAGCAAATAAATATCTAACGTAACAGTTTGGGTTGGTTCAAAGCGAAAACTCAATACTCATCAACTCCTATTGTAGTTGAACAAACAAAGACACATTTTTATTAGAATACTTTGGAGAACCGGTTCAAGAACACGAGAAGGGAAAAAGGAAAAACAACAGCGTGACCATTGTCTTGTCTCCTTTCTCGTCAACTTTCCAGGGACTTAAACTTCTGCCAAGATTCTTTCCTACTCCTCAAGCATTTGAGGCTGGAGATTTAAAAGTATTTTGTATTCGTTCCCATCTTCGAGGCTTGATTTGTTCTTACTTATATAAACAAAACCACACAGGGTCAGCAAGAAAGCTCAGCAGGTTAAGCACCTGCTCAGGCAAGCCCAGGGATGTGGGTTCAATCCCCGGCACCACATGCCATGCCAGTTTCAATCCATGGCATGCTGAGCCAGCCACCGAGTCCTGGCAAAGTGACACACACCTGTAATCCCAGTGCTCAGGAGGCTGAAACAGGAGGATCCCTACAAATCTGAGCTGCATAATGAAATCCAGTACCAAACACAAAAAAAATCCATCTTAAATGATCTAATATTAGTGTATATGTCACTGTAAAATGCAGAATCATTTGTCTGTTTCTTCCAACTCATTGAGCATAAAGAAAGTGTATAATTCATGTTGCTATTTTCAGGGCTAGAACAAACCCCAAAGCATACTCTTGTCCCTGGATTTCTAGCATTGATCCAACTAACATGGTAATCGGTCTGTGTTTCTTCCATTAATGAGCCAAATTGTTCACATAATGGCAGCAGCAAACTAATAATGATTGTAGGATTCAAATAATCTTAAACAAATATTAATTCTGCTTTCTCTCTATTAATTGCAGTTGTATCTGTACTATCTTTTTCTTTGTTTTGTGTGTGTGTGTGTGTGTGTGTGTGTGTGTGTGTGTGTGTGTGTGTTTTAGAGAAGGGTCTATAGGGTGTTCAGGGTCTCACTACCAGATCAGACTCATAGTATCCTCCTGTTTGCAGCTTCCCAAGAGCTGAGATTACAGGCGTGTGCCACCACGCCCAATCTCAATTGCTGTCTCAGAGCACCCCCAGGGGGCAGGTCGACACAGCAGGCCAGGGGATTGGAACCCCAGCCCCTGTCCCTGCCTGCAGGGGCTTTAGTCTACTGAGCTCTGGTATGTGTGCGATTCCTGAGCCACCTCAGCAAGTTTTAACTCATTATACCTAGCCTTTCCAAAGTGTGTCTGATCTCTATTTGTTATGCAAATTCTGATCATTTACTTTAATAGTAAATCTAAAACCAGAGCAGTAGTAGACTAAGTACTTGCTCAGTGTGAAGCTATATTTGTCAGTGAATGATGTAAAAATTCTTTTCTGAATTTCGGATTCCATATTATGCTGTAGTAATTCCAAATATTAGGAGATCACAGAAAAACAAATCCTCAAATAAACCCTACCACACAGACTTAACTTAAATGAGAAAAGGCCTAGCTCCATTGGTGATAATTATCTAAGTGGCAGTGTTCATTAATTAAGTTTCTAGCAGAATATAAACCGGGGATGTGGATGGAGAATTTTGGAGTAATATAGCTGTGCCGCAATATTCAATGTAATGAAAAGAAAGACTTGTCCTTAATTTTCCTGGTGACTATCAAATTGCATTTCTTACTGCAGCTCGTTAGTTTAGGATGTCATATTGTTTTCCTCAGTAACTAAAAAAAGCAAGTTTTGAAATTGCGTGTGCTGTGTTGAGAGGCAGTCTGATGGACTGCACAACGCTGGAGTGTTCACTCGAGAGTTAAAGGACTTCGATTCCACCCTGCCACTAAACTTGTTATTGCCTTTGAGTGAAGGATTTATCCTTTCTAAGCCTTCTATGCTGAATGTGTAATTGCTGGGAAGGGATAGATGATAATGCAGGTATTTCATTGTTCTAGAGTTTATTATATAACTTTTCTAATGTGTGATGTAATTCTAATATCTCATCGAACATTTACTAATTAAGGAATAGACTTGTGTTAAACATTACGCTAAGTCACAGCTTCTGTAAAAGGCCGCCATCAACCAGATTGACTTAAACTCAAGTGAAAATTCAGAGACTACACTAATAATTATAACTCAAAGTAATGAGTTGTATTTATGGCAAATGCTGTCAGAGAGGGTGGGCAATTTGAAAGTGATTCATACCATTTTAGAATGGCTCTTGGTGATACTTTGCCTTACTATAATTATGTTCACTTGTTCTTCTATCGTAATTTTCTGAATCTCCTAGCTTTTGCTTCACGTGTGTTGATATGAGCTACTTCATAGTTCAGTTCAAGAGAGGTAAACTTCTAGAGAGAATTACTTTACTTCTGAGGACAGCAGTGATGGGACTTTAAAGATAAAATGAATTTTTAGAAAATCACAGTTTAACTCAAAGTTCAAAGCATCAAAACAAGCAGGAAGTAAAATCAAAACACTTAAACATTTCAAACTGGACAAATTCCAATTTTACATCTGCCCTCATAGTTTATAGAGGAAGATTTATTTTTATACTGAACACTTAGCCTTTTAAATGATCTGCAATGAAAAGGATCAAATAGAAGAGCTTTCTGTGAAAGCTGTGAGATTTAGGGTACAGTGGCCCATGCCTGTGGTGCTTGCATTTGGGGAGGGGTGCAGGCAGGAAGACGACAAGTTCATGGCCATCCAGGGCTAATAGCAAGGTCAGCCTGGCTCTTCATGGTGAGATCCATCTCGGAATAAAGCGATTTGTAAGCAGCTTGACCTTCTCCTGACTCTCAACATACTGGTGCATAGAAGAGCCTTACATCGCAGCATTTTATGGACTATCAGACCCAAACCATCGCTGTACAGAAGCACACGCCCACTTGGGGAGTGACTCTCCCAATGTCCTACACCAGGGACGCCTTTGCTAGGGACAGTCCAGGCCTTGCACGTGAGCTCTAGCTCTCTGACAAGTGCTGTTCCTCTGCAAAAAGATAGCCTGGACCAGAGGCGCTTTCCCACCAGTGTGTTTTTTGATGGGAACTTTAATTATCATCACCTAAAAACTATGTGTCCCCATAGCTCTTATAAAACGACTCAAACTGAGAAAATAAAGACAATTATATTAAAAATAAATATTGACACATCGGTAATGGGCCCAGGACCAGACCAGATTCTAGCCACTAAGATTGGGTATGATTGTGTGACAAATGTCATGTCACAGCTTACCACATTTTCAGGGTTCTTTCTCGGAGAAGGTTAAGGAAGAAGTGATGGGGAGAGGACGAGAGTGCAAAGCGAAATGCACTCACGAGTTCCCCCCTGAGACACCTTTCCAGGCCTGTAACAGATGCTGTCCTCTGCAGCACTCATGGCACAGAGACCCTACGGGCAAGAGTGAAAAGTTCTGAAGCTTTAAACCACTTGGAAAATTCAAAAGCACCAAAACAACGGTGTCGTCGCCCAGACCGAGCTACATAGCTACTGAGGCTTCTACTCCTCTATACATTCTCCCAGAAAGATCCAGCAGAGATAAAAATTTGATATTTTTATTTTCATCACTCATATCCTAATTCAGATCACAATGTCACTGATGACTTTATGAGGACATGACTCTTATACTCTTTACTTTGAAATGATGAATGGGTGCTTTTGTTCCTCCGAAGAATCAAAGAAATAGAATCAGAAACAAGAAGCAGAATACATTTGCAAAGAATAAATCATTGTTCAGAAACCTAATTACTTTCTTTTTCAAACAGAATTACATGGCCAAAAGATAATGGAAATGCAGAAAAGATGATATATCTTGATTACTAGTATAGCAGATTCTATCTCTTAAGAGAGTAACACAATTAATTAAAATAGTCTCCCTCTGGAGCAAAGGTTGACTTCATGGGGGGCGGGGGCAGCACCATACACGGCAGCTCAGACTGTGCTGCCTGATTTTCTCAGTTCCAGTAGCCATGCATAACTGCACTTGTAGGGGCACAGCCATCTGGAATCACAAAAGGACGAAGTCCTTTTGTCCAGGGTTGGCTCTTCCTCTGTAGCAGACTCACCCTGCCCTGAATGGATATAGAAGCAGGAGCTAGCAAGACGTTACAGGCTATTGCATTAATTTCTGCTCGAATCTTTACAATTTCCTGCCTTCTGTGGGCTTTGGACCTGACTTGCTCTTCCTTCTCTAGGAACTTGAAGGGCAGCATAAGATTTTTTATGTGGGCTCCTTCTGTTTTCCTGATGCATGAATTTAGCGCTATAAATTTTCTTCTTAAGATGGCTTTCAATGTAACCCAGCAAAAACTATAAACACAAAGAAACAAAATGATATGCTCCAGAGTAATCAATGGGAAAGGATAAAAATAAAGAAGTTAAACGATATTTACAAGCTAATGAAAATGCAGATAGGGAAATTGATTTGATCAAGCAACCAGGCCCAGCACCTGAGTAAGACTACCCTGGCTGTGCTGGAAACTCATTCAACCCAGCAATCAGGCCTGGAGTGTGGGTGAGGCCACCCTCAGCCCACTGGAAACTCCTTTGACTCAGCAACAAAGCCTGGCATGTGAGTGGAACTTAATCCATCCACAGGACTAGTGTGGAAAGCTGCCGCAGAACTCCCTGAAGAGAGACTAGACACAAGACCCACCAGCTGATCCAGGAGCAGGACATCTTGCCAGAGTGGCACAGCAGGTTCACCTCCAAGAGCTGCAGCAGGAACAAGTGGAGCACAGCAGCCAGACCCAAGCCACACCCACAGGAGGAGATGGAACTTGGTACACCCAGATCTGATGCTAAGGTAAGAATGCTACCAAAGCTCTGCACCAAAGATCAGAAGGCAGGACTATACAAAATGACCAAGAGAAGAAGCAAAATGTGCTTTTAGGCCCCAAGACCACCAGAAAAAATGTAGGAGACAATAGCATAGAAGAAATTGGAAATCACACACCTGAAATCTCTGAAATAATAACATCTGAAATACAGAAAGAGAAATAATACCTATAATAAAAGAAGTACTAAGGGCTTCTAAGGAAGACGCTGATTTAAAAAAAAAAATAGAGGAGAATAGGAAAACAGTAGAATCCTCGAATGAGAAATATAGGAAAGTAATAGAATGTGTGAAGTGCTATACAGGAACTTAAAACCTCAATCACAACCTTACAAAATCTTTTCAATGAAAGTGAAAATAGACTTTCAGACCTTAAGACACCATTGCACCTAGTGAAGAGGTAAGAAAAGATCTCTTGAAAACAACTAGGATACAAGAAAAAAACAATTCAACATTTGCAAGATGATGCAAAGATAAGCATCTTTTGTAATAAGTATCAATGAGAAAGAGTCTGTACAAATGACATAAAGAGAATATAGGCAGAAGTAATAACAGAAAACTTCCCAAAAATGGGGAAACAATTTTATATTAAGGTAACTGAAGTAGATAGAACTCCAAATAGCAACAACTAGACTAAAAACACACCCACATAATAATCAAGATCCCAGAAATTCAGCGCAGGAACAAACCTGCTAGAGAAAAGAAACAAATCACTCAGCAGATTAAAGTGCTTGCTATGCTGGCCCTACCCCAGGGACGGGCTAAGTTGGCAATTGAGACTGGGAGAGGGGGTGCGCACCTATAATCCCAGTGCTTGGGAGGCTGAAAAGCAGGAGGGTCACTACGAGACCAATCTGTGTAGTGAGACCCTGTACTAACTACATTGAAAGAAGGATCAAAAACTTAAATATTTTTTATATTTATTTTTAAATTAATGTTAATGAGAAAGAAACAGCCATGAGATAATTTCAAAACAGGTTTGTAGAAGAGTTACAAAAATTAATGCATTGCATATTGTTGTCTGCATAGTAGTTATTCAGAGGACAAGATGCAGACATGGTATCTTCTCTAAACACTATTAGTACTAATATTTCTTCTCATTGAACTAAGAGAAAGTAGCTGTATACCTATTCTATTATGTATATACATATAAATGTATACATAAACACATATATATATGTATGTATATATGTATTTTTCCACTACAAAATGGTCCTTCATTTATATCCCCCTTTTTTGTTTTGTTTTGTCAGAGATGGGTGTTCCATTGCAATTCAAATGTTGTAATTGCATGTCTTCAGCAAAACAACCCAATATACTCCAATAGTCCATAATAGTTGTGGGTTATCAGCAGAACTAGCTATGTTGGAGGCTGTTGACTGAAGCCTTTCATAGCTCAGCATATTAATGTGGCTTTACTTTTTTTATACCTCGTGGTTAGACTATGGTTAAGACCAAGAAAAAGCAAGACCTATATAACAAAAAAATGTAACTTTTGTATCTGACAAGGTCATTCAAGTCCCCCCAGGATTTACCCTATATATAGCTGTTTGTAGATCTTTTGACAGTGTCAACCTGCTGAATGAGTCATGGCCACTGCTTGAAAAATTTGCTCTCTGTGAAAGCCCAAGAAAATGTTTCTCTCTAGGTGACTCTCCTTAGGTACACTGTATGTCTTCAATCCCTTTCCTCTGTAGCCCCACAATCTCCTTGAATAGAAAATTTGGGAAACCACTGAGTTATAGGATGTTACAACACAGGTTCTCTTACGTCCTGAGTCTCACTGATCTTGAAGGACTAGGGACAAAATATTGGCTACCCTTGTAGCCCTTCTTTTTCCTCTAATTGTTTGGTCTGAAAACTTAAGTTGTTAATCCTCCAGAAGAGAAGATTAGTGATACTATTAACCTATATCATAGGCACTTGAACTCAACGTGACTCTTTCTGAATATCAAATGCCTTAGACATAACATGGAACCAGTATTTTCCATTAATCATTGATATTCTAATAAATCCTTATAGAATGTGATAAAAAGACGATTACACATTTATTTTTACACAGAAGTTTGGAAATCTAACCACACACAACCCTCAGAACAAATTTTAAGTGTATGATATATTATTAAATACCAACATTATGTTGCACACTATATCTTTATTATTTATTCATCTTGCATAGTGATGTGCTATACTCAGAGACCCACAGCTTTCTGCGAACCCCTTCCTAATTCCAGAACCTTGTAACCACCGTTCTGTTCCCTGCTCCCTTGAGTTTGACTTCTTAGATAATCTCAAACAAGTGGGATCATTCAATACTTGGAATTCTGCGACTGGCTCTTTTGAGCCAGCACATCCTTCAGATTCATCCACATTGTCAAAAACAGTATGAATTCCTTATTTTTTAGGCTGGTTAATAGTTCACTGACTATATATACCATACCTCTAAAATCCAGTTATCTGTGATTGGCCAGTTGAGTATTCCCATGTCTTAGTTGCTCTGTACAATCTAACAAAACCATATCTCATATCAAACACCACGTAACTAGTCATTTTTCCTTCAAATAAGGCTTGCACTTTTTTTTGGCATCCTGAGATTTCTTGCACCATCAAAATAGGTCCATAATGTATGCACCACCATATAACAACATGTAGCAGAATGCTGAGAACATATTATACTGTATACATTGAATTGAGATATATAATCAAAAATATTTTGAATGAGTCAGCTAATTGAAATTTCTGGAAGGGTAGTTTTCAAATTCTTTCGAAGTCTGTTATAGTATTTCAATTCTCATGGAAGGAATTCCAACAGAATGCTGTCTTAACTCACTGGATTCCATGGAAACGTTGATTTTAACTCCCAATTAAAAACAAACAAAACCAAAAATCCAAAACAATAAAAGAAATCTCTACCCACTGAGAATTTATGACATGTTATAAAAATTAAGGGATCTGTTTATAATATAAATTGCAAACACAAGCCAAATAATTGTTGAAATCCAATCAGCTGAAACAAAAAATTAACCCCCCAAAGAAATACAGAATACGAACTTCCACTTGTGTTCTGGGAGGCTACACATTGTTATCTGAGCAGAATTAAGAATCCACAATAGGGCCCGGCGGGATGGCTCAGTGGTCTAAAGCGCCTGCTTAGGAAAGCTTGGGCGGCTTCAGGGACTGCAGTTCGATCCCCGGCATCACATGCTGCGCCATCCCTGCCCTCAGGGAGCTCTGAGCCGGCCATAAAAATGAGTGAATAAACAAAGGTTCTGAACCAAGAAAAAAAAAAGAATCCACAATAGAAATTCTGTCAAATAATGGAAAGGTTTGGAGAAAAGGATCCTCAAACATCTTTTTTCTCAAATAGGTAGAGCTCAAACTAGCTTCATAAATTCCACAAGCTGACAAAATTTTTAAGTTTTCTTAAGTACATTTTACTAAGGAGAGATATCAAGGATTCCTTAGTCCCTATCTCAACAATGCTTAAACTGCTTTAATAAACTCTAAGACTCCTAGTAGCAGATGTTATATCTTTTCTGGGTGATAATGATTACTCATATGTCATTCAGATCTCAGAATGTTTTTTAAAAATCTCAGAAATTTTCTATAAATTTATAAGTACCCAGGTCTAAGGCATGAGTGTGCTCTGGTACTCCTACAGTACGTACAGGTTCCTAATCATGAGACATAGGTTAATATCTTTGTAACATATAAGGCACAAGTAGTACCATGTGCTAATGTGGTACTTATGAAGGGAGTTGATGAGGGATCTCTCATTTGTTTCTTTATCGAAAAGACTAGAACTTTTATCAATCCTGCAATGCAACAACGTGGGTTAAAGCTCTGGAAACTTAACTGTGACAGTCCCATGCAAGTTTTTCACTAAGAAACTCATTGATCAGAGCCAGCAAGATAGTTCAGCAGACTAAGAGCCTGTTTAGGCAAACGCAAAGACAGGAGCTCAGTCCCCAGCATGACATGCTGTGCTGGCTGCTGAGCCCGCCACAGAGACCCAGGCAGGGTGTTGCATGCTTGCAATCCCAGTACTGAGGAGGCTTAAGATGGAGGATCACTATGAGTCCAAGCTGTGTAGTGAGAGCCTATACCAAGTACATTAAAAAAAAAAAAAAAAAACTCGGGGCCCGGAAGGATAGCTCAGTGGTCTGAAGCGCCTGCTTGGGAAAGCTTGGGCGGCTTCAGGGACCGTGGTTCGATCCCTGGCGCCACATGCTGCACCAGCCCTGCCCTTGGGGCGGGCTGAGCCGGCCATAGAGGTGAGTGAATAGACGGGCAAGGGTTCTGAAACAAGAAAAATAAATAAATAAATAAATAAATAAATAAATAAACTCATTAACCACCTTGTATATTGCAAAACCTTTTTCTATAAGAATTTCAGTACAAAGTCATGTTGAATGTATTAATATAGTTACAATAATTCAGTTTCATACTTTCTGAAGAGTATTGGACTTAGGGTAGTAAGAGAAAAAGTTCCATACTCTTTTTCAGCCATTGAAACATTAAAGCAATTCATTTTAAGTTAGAAGTGCTAATTAAAATCTTAATTTTTAATTGTTTGGATACTGGTTAAAAGTTACGTGCCATTAAATTTTGCTAAAGACTTTTTTTTTTCTTTTGCTGTACCAGGGATTGAACTCAGCACCCTGTGCTTGCCAGGCAAGGGCTTGTTCTACTGAGCTATCTCCCCAGTCTCCAAAAGACTTCTTAGGGAAAACTATACTTTATAGTTCCTACTAATTTTTTTTTAATTTTTATTTTTTACTCATATGTTTACAATACAGTTCTCACGCCTTGTTAGGAACTTGTACAGACGCATAACCTAGCTTAGGCTTTTCTCCACTGCTTTTACCTCTGCTTCCTCCCACCCCATCTCCTGATCCCCTATCTCCCCGCTTCCTACAATCAACCTTTTATTTTGCTCTTCATAGTTTGGGTTTCTCCTATAAGAGAAATGATGTAATATGTAACCATCTGTGTCTGATTTATTTCACTGGACATTATGGTCTCAAGACGGAACCATTTTCCTACCATGACTCGAGTTCACCCTTCTTCATGACCAAGCAGTACTCCGTTGAGTGGAAACATTCCATATCTTTCATCCACTCACCTGTTGGTGGCCATGAAGACCATTTCCAAGGCTCAGCTATTACAAATTATACTGTGCACGCTTGGGAATGTGTGGATCGCTATAATATGTCTTTGATTCTTTTGGGAAGATACTTAGAAGACAAACGGGCTCACTGGGATTTGTAGTTTCAGTGTCTTGAGGAATCTCCATGCTGATTTCCATAATGGCTGTACCAGTTTACAGTTTACATTCTTCTGACAATGCAGAGAGGTCCCTTTTCCCCTCAGCCTCGCCAGCATGACTTCCTACCTGACTTCCTGATAAGGGCTACCCTTTCTAGGCAGAGATGGCATCTTAGTGATGTTTCAATTTGTGTTTTCCCAAGGACAGCAGTGTGGATTTTTTTCATGTACTTATTGGCCATTTGCACTTCTTCTGACAATGTCTCTTTGTTTGTTGCCTGTTTATTGATTGGGTCTCTTGGAAAAATACCTAGAAGGGGCAGAGCTGGGTGCAAAGGAATTCTAGCTTCTGCTTTGTCAGGATGCTCTGTACTGATTTGCTGAGTGGCTGTGCGAGTGCATCTCCCCACACACAACGCAGGCTTCCTTTTTCCTCACATGCTCACCAGGACTTGTTGTTTAGACTTCTTGATGACAGCCATCCTTTCTGGAGTAGTGTACTAGCTCAACATTGATTGGAGGAGACGTTTTGCTTTTTGTTTTGGATTTTTTTTTAAAGAATTTTGTTTTTCTTGTTTTAGAACCTTTATTTGTTTATTCACTCATTTTTATGGCCGGCTCAGCCCGTGCCCTGAGGGCAGGGCTGGTGCAGCATGTGGTGCCAGGGATCGAACCACGGTCCCTGAAGCCACTCAAGCTTTCCCAAGCAGGGGCTTTAGACCACTGAGCCATCCTGCCGGGCCCCTGTTTTGGATTTTTGAAATAGGATCTCGTTGTGTACTTTAGCTGACCATGAACTCAAGCTGCCCTCAAATTTGTGGTGATCTTCCTGCCTCAGCCCCTCAGGCTCTGATATTATAGATGTGCACCACCATCCTTGGCATGAACATTGCTTTAATTTCATTTATCTAATTCCTGGCAACACTGAACACTTTTTCATGTATTCATTGTCTATTTGTGTGTCTTCTTCTGAATGGATCATTCTGTTCTCTGATCCTTTCTTTGGTCTTTGGTCCACGGCTGTAGTTTTCACTTCAGAGGGCTTTCACTGCCTTCATTAGATTAATGCTCTGTGGTCTTACTCTTCTCTCATTACTGAGACAAAATAATTAACACATAAAATTAAAGGAAGAAAGGTTTATTTGACTCACAGTTTATAAAGATTCTAGTCCATATTTGGCTGGTGTCAAGCCAGATATGCGTAGTTTGGGCTTAGGGTAGTAAGAGAAAAGCCAGGGTGGCTTTTTTTTTTTCACAGTGCCTTGCTACACAGCTCAAATGCATAGTGACCTTGCTGTCTCAGCCTCCCCAGTGTTGGGATTATAGGCATATGTCACCATGGCATACAGTACTGGGATCAAACCTGAGTCTCTGTGCTTTCCAGATAGGTGCTCATACTGCCAAGCTATCTCCTCAGCCACAAGCCAAGGTTGGCTTTTCAGAGAACAATTCATGAGGCAAGAAGAGCAAATTAAAAAACAAAAAAGGGCCAGCAGTGTCAGCCCTGCTCCTGGGGCATGCTGAGAAGGCAGTTGAGACTGGACATGGTGGCACGTGCCTGTAACCCTAGCTCCTGGGAGGCTGCACACAGGCAGATCACAAGTCCAATCTAGTAGTGAGAACCTTGACAGCCTGTAGACCCTTCCCTAAAATACAAAGAAGAAGAAGAAGAAGAAGAAGAAGAAGAAGAAGAAGAAGAAGAAGAAGAAGAAGAAGAAGAAGAAGAAGAAGAAGAGCAAAATCAACAACAGAGAGTCAAGTTCCTCCCTATTCGACAGAAAATAAGGCAGTTTAGAACTGTATCTTGTTCGGTCCGAAGAAATGAAACTTTGATGCATATATTATTGGCTCTGTTTTTATTTTTATTTTATTTATTTATTTTTTTTTTTTTTTTGTATTTTTGAGACAGGGTCTCACTATGCAGTTGAGGCTGGTCCTGTGCTCACTTTTGTAGCCCAGGCTGGTCTCGAACTCACACCAATCCTCCTGCCTCAGCCTCCCAAGTGCTGGGATTACAGGAGACTGGATAATTTGTACAAGACTGCTGAAAAAATATACCAAAAAATAATATAAATGCATGTCTCTGACATGTTTATTTTTTCTTGATATAATATCACTTTAGGAATAATTGTTTATAAGAATATATTCCCAACAAACTGTACCCATTTTAAGAGTTCAACTGAACAAATTTTGACAAATGCACGTAGCCATGGATCCACCACCACAGTTAAGCTACTTCTAGGATAATATTTCCTTATACTTTAAAATTTTCCATCTTAGTGTAATTCATACACCATAAAATTTAGTAGTTTAAAATATATATTTGAATGGCTCCAGTGTGTTCATGGAGTTGAACCACAATTATCTTATTCTATTCTCCTGACATTATCATTACTATAAAAATAAAACTGTTTCCCATTAGTGCTCATTTCATATCTTTGTGTTCAACTCTCTTAGGCCTAGGCAAATACTTGTCAAACCGTAGTCCTAGCACTTGCCTGGGTAGGTGCTTAGTCTACTGAGCTATCTCATGGGTCCTGCCTCTCTCTCTCTCTCTCTCTCTCTCTCTCTCTCTCTCTCTCTCTGTCTCTTTCTCTAGGATATATATATATATATATATATATATATATATATATATAGTTTTTTAAGATAAAAAAATTAGATAAGACATTAGAAGCAAGACTGGACTTTTTTAAAAAGACGATAGGAATTCAACCATGGTTGCTATAGTGCACATTGCTGTCTTCAAAGTAGTTGCCCAGATTACCAGATAAAAGCATGTAAAATTGGTCATAAGCATGCTGACAACATCTGCTGAGGGCTCTCACCCTCACACCAACATGACAGGGCCACATAATGGGACAGAGTGAGGCCCTTCGCCTAGGCCATCCCAGCACTCCACCCTTGCAGCCTTAGGTAGTCCTAATTACATGTAAAAGATCTCACCTCCAAATAATAGCTACCAAAAACAAACAGCTACAAATGGATTAAGTTTTTAATCACAAATTTTTGGTTAACACATTCAAGCTACAGCATGATTTTGTGCTGAGCACCTTGCAATGTCCTTAGAACATGACCAGGGCTTGGTACATGCTTACTAAATAAATAAAGTGAAAATCTCTGAAAGACTATATGAAGTATTCTGTATGAAAATTATCTCTAGCCTTAGAACAGCAATTAGAGCAAAACACTGGTGTGGGCTATGAAGAAAGCTTGGTAGTCTTTGTACCTGCCTGGCAAATGCAAGGACCTGAGTTTGATCTGTAGTACCACATGCCATGCTGGCTCTGCACTGCACCGGCCACAGAAACTTGGTGTGGTGGCCCATACCCACAATCCCAGTGCTGGGAGGCTGTTGTTTTTTGTTTGTTTGCTTGTTTGTTTTGTTTTAGGGAAAGGTGTTTAGGATCTCAAATCTAGATCAGACTTATAGTGGTCTGCCTGTTTATGGCCTCCCAAGAGCTGGGATTACAGGTACGCGACACCACTTCTGTGTCAACTGCTGCCTCAGAGCGCCCTGGGCATGGGGCTGGTGCTCAGGCCTGGAGATTGAACCCCCAGGACTAAGACAGGAAGATCACTATGTTTCCCAAACCCTGTATTAAAAAAAAAAAAACACTGTGACTTTAAATCATATTTATTGGAGGTCCAGAAACAGTTGATGCGGAAGTCAACGTCCTTAGCAAGTGCAGTTAGAAGTAAAGAAAGACTGGCCAGGCGTGGTGGCGCATGCCTGTAATCCTAGCACTTGGGAGGCTGAGGGAGGAGGATTGGTGTGAGTTCGAGACCAGCCTGGGCTACAAAAGTGAGCTCAAAGCCAGCCTGAACTGCACAGTGAGACCTTGTCTCAAAAAGACAAAAAAAAACAAAAAAAAAAAAGAAGTAAAGAAAGACTGGAAATGAGAAAACTAATACCAAACATTTTGGAAGACAGAAGCATTTAATAAGAACAAACTCCTTGTACTTTCACAGGAGCAGACTATAATTAACAATAACAGAATTAGGAAATGTTGGAACAGCTACTGAAAATGATCTCAAGGATTCAATGACTGACATTTGTGTAAGGGCCCCAGAAAGTCCCCAGGGCTGAGTGGGAGGCAAAACTGCTGCTCGCTCATGGCAGAAAAACAGTTGAGTCAGGCAGGGCGTGATGTGCACACCTGCCATCCTGGCCACGCTGGAGGCTGTGGCCAGAGGACTGCTGCAAGTCTGAGGCCAGCCTGGGCTATATGCAGTGCCCAGCCAGTCTGACTTACAGAGAGACGTCCTATCTCAAAAAGCAAAAACAAGTGAAAATCTTAGAAACTTTTAATGAGAACCTTTAAAAGAGGCTTAAGAAATCAATTCAGGGGCTTTTCAAATGATATTCCACAAAGTCAAGGTCAAGTCTTCACTTTAAAAAATGTGACAACAATATTTATCAAGGAAAGTAAATCCATCCTTCGTAGCTTACCCACAGCTTATTGTGGGATCATTGTCAGGCAGTCACAATTATCCTAGAGACAAGAAGGAAGCAGTCTTTCAAAGAAAATTAAACCTGTATTCATAAACCTCATGTTCTTGGCTCACTCAAATGTCATGCTTTTGGTCTGAGCACCTACCTGGCAAGTACAAGGACCGAAGTTTGATCCCTGGCTCTGCACACCATGCCAGGGCCACTGACACATGGCGTGGTGGTACACGCCTGTAGCCCCAGTACTGTGGAGGCTGAGACAGGAAGATCCCTATGAATCTGAGCTGTGTAGTGAGAAGGGGCCAGTAAGATAGCTCAGTGGTCTGAAGCACATCCTTAGGTAACCACAGGGACCACAGTTCGATCCCCAGCACCACATGCTGCACCAGACCCACCTCCAGTGAAGGATGATCTGGCCATAACACAAATAAATAAATAAACAAGCAAGATCTTTAAAAAAAACTGTCATGCTTTTATCAAAATCAGTTAAAATTAACTTAGCCCCATGAACTCCCAGAATAATAGATGATCCCTAACAGATGGGAGACTAGAAAATTCTTTCATGGCAAGTACATTAATACTACAAGGAGCACCATAAGCAGACAGCCCAATAAGAAGAGAACAGGTATTAATAATCATATAAGAAACAAGACTGTGAGAGGAGGAAGACTGGAGCCCAAGCAGACGAGTTCGAAGATCCTTTCTCAGCCACGGTATTTTGTTGTGTATAAGACTCATAAGTGGGCCCTGTTATGTAACTCTTAATTATTTAAGCCTCCTTCTTTATGAATGAATTTTCTCTAGCAGAATTAAACGAAGAGTTTCTCATGTCACACCTAGGAGTTCAACAGGGGAGTGACGACACTCGCCTACACTACGGAAGTCCACATACATAGTTCCAGCAGCTTTGCTCAGTCACCCCAAATTTGAAATAGCCTGAGTCAGTGGATAAGTGAATGATTTATCCACACTGCGAAACCCACTCTCCCAGTAAGTCGAGCAACATGAATAGCTTGAGCAAAACAAGTCATTATGCCAGAGGATTGGGTTGCATGTTCATGGCAACATTACTCAGATTAGTCAAGAAATGGAAATGTGGCTGGCAAGATAGCTCAGCAGACTAAGTGCCTGCTTTGGCAAGTGCAGCGACCAGGGTTCAGTCTCCAGCCCCTCATGCTGTGTGGGTCCCCACCCTCCCGTTCCCAAGGTGCACTGAGTCAGTGACCAAGTCCAGGAGTGGTGACACACACCTGTAATCCCAGCGCTAGGGAGGCTGAAAACAGCAGGATCCTTATGAGTCCAGGCTGCGTAGTGAACCCTGTACCAAATACATAAAAAAGAAAAGAAATGGAAACAGATCAACAGATAAAACTGTAGTACATGTACACAGTTAGTGTTATGTGGCCATTACAAAGAAGGAAGTTCCGTCACTTGCAACCGGAGACCATTATACTATGTAAGATGAACCAGACACAGAAAGCTATGACGCTGTTTGTATGTACAATCAGAAAGTTCTAGCCAGGCGTGGTGGCGCACGCCTGTAATCCCAGCACTCAGGAGGTTGAGGCAGGAGGATTGGTGCGATTTTGAGACCCCCCTGGGCTACAAAAGTGAATTCAGGGCCAGCCTCAACTGCATAGCGAGACCCTGTCTCAAAAAAAAAACAAAGAATTTCGTTCAAGAGGCTGTGAGTAGTAGTTAAACGCTGTACATCTGAGTAAGCTAGAGGAAAGGGTTTTGAATGTCTTGTCCACAAAATTAATGATAAATAAGGAGAAAACTATGTCGAACAGGATTACACTATGTGTACACATTAAACAATGTGTCTGAGATCACAACATGTTGAATCAGAAATGTATACATGTTTGGCTTTTATTTTTTATCTTTTTTATATTTTCATTTAGGTATTTGATACAGTGTCTCATTACACAGCTCAGACTTGTACTGATCCTCCTGTTTTCATTCAGCCCAGTGCTGGGATTTTTAGGCCTACACCACCACACCCATCTCAGTGGCCAGCTAAGCACACCCCAGGTGCGGGGCTGGTGTGCCATGTGGTGCCAGGGATGGGACCCCAGTCCTGGCTCTTTTATAGTTTTACATGTCAGTTAAAAATAAATTCTACACTTGTGAGGTTGAGGCAGGAGGATCAGTGTGAGTTCAAGACCAGCCTGGGCTCCAAAAGTGAGCTCAAGGCCAGCCTGAACTGCATAGTGGTCCCTGTCTCAAAAAGAATAAATGAATAAATAAATAAATTCCATTACATTTTAAAAACTAATTTTTCCTTTCTCAATTGTTCCCATTTTATAGAAATGCTACTGGTTTTGTAGATAATCATATCGGGCGCAAATATAAAAGAGATTTCTTTTTAATTTAATGCACGTTTTATTTCTTTTGCTTTCTTTAATCTACTGGCTAAAATCTCTAGTAAATTCTTGAACAGTGGTGTGAGAGGCATCATCCTACCCTCTGCTTGGTGTTAGAGGAATAGAACCTTGGAGCAGAGGCTTACACAGACCTAAACCTAAAGCTTATTTTTTTTTAAAGGCCGTGAATGTAATGTTTGAATACTTTACATTAATGCCAGGGTGTATCCTGAAATGTTTACGAACTCAAGATTCTTCAGGAAGCTATTGAAAGGACAGAAGACAAAATGTGATCCTCTCATCACTTGAAAGGAAGAAAGAGATAAACTTTCCCTGAGAGAGGAGAGCGAGTCCACAAACCCAAAAGTTTCGTCTTCTGACAGCTGAATGATCCTGATTTTTCAGTGACGCCCTGGAAAGCTGTCACCATGTAAGTAAACATATACAAGAGTAGAAAATAACTCAGTTTTTTATCAAACCAAACACAATGTACAAAGATCGAACTGGATGAAGAAACTTGGTGAATAATAACTTAATAGCAATTATTTTTCTGAATTTTGAGGTTATTTTGACATGTACCTTTTGTTGAAAGTAGAGCTCCTGGTGCAGACACATAGAAGACACAAAAGAAATAAAAATACTACTGAGTTAGGAATGGCAGATTCTAGCTTTAGCAACCTCCGTGTCCTAGTTATTTTATAATTCTATTGTTGAGCATCAAACATCATACTAATTAAAAGAGTAAGGGTTATAATACCACCACATATTATAAATAAAAACAATGAAGTTGGGTTTATTTTAAATTCAGGTTAAGTACTCTGTACAAGCTCTCACTGGTTATGAGTCAGTATCTTAGTGCAGATCTTCCTGGCTTCACATCTCATGAAGCTGCTGGATAAAAAGGAACTCTTCTACATCGTTGGTGGGAATGCGAATTAGCATCACCACCACACAGATCAGTATAAAGATTCCTCAGAAAAGCAAAAGCTACCATTCCGTTTGCCCCACCTATTGCTCGCCTGGCCATCGTCCCCAAGAGTTGAAGACACCATGTTCTAATGACGCATGCATATGCATGTTTACAGCAGCAGGCTTCTGAAGCGCTCAGTCTTGGCGTGGCCTATACTCTCATCAGCACATGAAGGGTGAAGAAAGTGGAGCACTGCTTGGCCAGAAAGAAGCATAAACTGGAGCGATTTGTACCTTGGATTATAATATTAAGCTAAATGAATAAGATGCGCAAGCTCAAATAAAAAGAAGAAGAAGAAAGAAGAAGAAGAAGAAGAAGAAGAAGAAGAAGAAGAAGAAGAAGAAGAAGAAGAAGAAGAAGAAGAAGAAGAAGAAGAAGAAGAAGAAGAAGAAGAAGAAGAAGAAGAAGAAGAAGAAGACCGGCAAGGTAGCTCAATGGTCTAAAAGGCCCACTTAGGCAAGCTTAGGCAACTTCAGGGACTGTGGCTCAATCTCCGACACCACATGCTGCACCAGCCCTGCTCCCAGGGAAGGCTGAACAGACCACAAAAAAATAAAGACACACGCACTGAACTATCACTAGCTCATGGTCTCTTATATAAGAAATGCAAAACATAAATACAGAGCAAAGTAAAAGGCAGATCACAGGAAAGAGGGATGGATGTCGTGCAGAAGAGGAGAGATGAGGTGGAGGGACGGAACGCGAGGGGCGAGAAAGGGGTACAAGTGGGATTAAGAGCTCTCAGGCGCAGGGATTCCCTGTCCATGAGAAATGCAATCATTGTACACTGCAAAAAAGTATACTAGGAAGAAGTAAAAGTTAAGACTGGACGTGGTGCCGGGCGTGGTGGCACATGCCTACAATCCCAGCACTCGGGAGGCTGAGGCAGGAGGACCAGTGTGAGTTCAAGACCAGCCTGGGCTACAAAACTGAGCTCAAGGCCAGCCTGAACTGCATAGCGAGACCCTGTCTCAAAAAAAGACAATAAATAAATAAATAAATAAATAAATAAATAAATAAATAAATAAGAAAAATTGATAGGAACGCTCATGTTTTTTAATTAAATTATGGGTGCACTTCAGATTTGCGTTATGATCACACTCATCCTAGGGAATCTGTAAGTTTACCTAAGGGAGCCTGCTTCTTCTTTTCGCACCATGCCCCACTTGAGCCCCCTTCTCCTCATTTATAAAAATGTCATTTTCATTTTCTCCTTTTCCTTTCTTTCTTTCTTTTTTTTTTTTTCATTTCCTTTCCTTCTTTTCCCTCAGCCCCCTCCCTGGTTCTCCTTTCCATTTGAACATTTTTCTTCCTAATTCAAAATATCTATTCTCTATTATTAGTTATTTATACTTAAGGTTTCTCACACTGGATAAACAGTGCCATGTTTACACATGTGTGTCCAGTTTGTTTCCCTTAAGAGTATCTTCTCAGGGTGCATCCGTTTACCTAAAAATGCCTTGGGACTCCTTCTTTATGACTAAATAGTACATAATTTTACAAAAATAAAACAACCACAATATATTTTTTATCCATCCATCAGTTCACCGGATTGGAGCCATTTCCAAGATTTAGCTACAGCAAACTGTACTGCCATAAATGCGAGGGAACGCACACTTAGCTGGGCTGTGTTGCTTTTAATTTTTCTGGGAAGATATCAACAAGGGAATCCCTCGGGCCTGCGGTAGCTCTAGTTTTAGTTCTTTAGAGGATTCATCACACCCGCTTCCACAATGTTCGGATATTCCTTTCTCCCCAAAGCTCCCCCTGCCCCAGCAATTGTTACTGGTTTATTCCTTGATAACAGTCATTGCTCCTGCAGTGAGACAGAATCTCAGGGCTGTTTCAATTTGCATCTTCCAACAGCAACAGTGAGGGTGAACATGTTTTCATATATTTACGCTGCTCTCCACTGTGGAATATCGGTCTCCTCAGTCGAGCAGATGCCTTTCAGGGTCTAACTCAGGCGGTTCCTTCAGCTTCTTGGATTTATTTCCGCCTTTCACAAAACTTACAGTCTTCACTGATTCGTACCACATCACCCAGAAGTCTGGTACTTTTTGTTTTGTTTTGTTTTGTTTGACTGTTTGTATAAGAATATGATTCCCTTCATTATCTAAAGCTTTCCACTCCTTCCTGTATGGGCCAGCGTCAGTGGACCTAGGGATACAGGCACCTGGTTATCAGCTGAGCTCTTTAGAGTCTGTTTTGTAGCTATTGGAAATTAGTGACAAATAAATAAAATTAAAAACAATGTGCGTAGCTTTGTAGACAAGAGGGCAGAGGAAGCTGAGTAGTGGAGAAAGAAAAGAAATACTGGCAAAGTTGGAAAGAGATTTCCACCCAAGTACTCAGTGGCTTCTGTTCGTGAAACCCCACTTTGTCTTTCCAGTGACCCAATCCCATTCCTACTTTTGGCTCTGTGACACTCTCTTGTTCCACTTTAATTTGAGCTGTCTGCTTTGCTGAAGTTAGTTCCAGCTGGCTCTCCTCACTTGCAATCCAAGTTCTAATACCACACATGGCAGGGCTGACTTTCATCAAGAGAATAAACAGGCAAAGTTTCATTGACCTCACAGACAAGTACATCCTAGGGACTTACGTCTTCTATTACAAAGATCTAGCTAAACCTCTACCTGAGTTATTCTGTGAGACCTCTGCCTTCACCTGGCCCTGATCCATACATTCGACCTCACCCATGCTCAGAGGAATGAACCTGTTTCTAGCCAACAGAAATTTGGGGACATTTAAATGAGCCATTCAAGTAAGTCACCATCAAAAGCTGCAGAAGCTTTGAAGCAAACAGAAACTCAGGTGCTTGCTCTGTGACTGGCCTCAATAAAGTTGGTCTAAGTGTCTTTCTCCTCTAAATGGAAGAAATGCCATATATCTCGTATTATGAGTGTTTGGATGACAGACAACCTATAGAAAATATATATCACAATGTCTGACATAGTAGAATCTTGAGAGATGTTATTTTTATTCCTTGTTATAATTCAGCAATTGTTGATGAGTTGCATTGTAATATATTGGGAGTTTAAAATTAATTTCCTCCATAGCACTCCTATCTTCTGTCTGTCCATTTTTCTTTCTACCTCGAAAGTTTTGACTGCTTTGAGTAGACACGCAAAAGGCGCGGTTGCCCTCTTTAAGACATTTGTGCTGTGGTTGAACTCCCGTGGCAATTCAGAGCTGCAAACTGGGGACTGAACGCAGCCTCTGCACCGAGGTAACTCAGGGTGAAACCCTTCTCACCTAGCTTATAAATTCCAACATAGTTCCCCGAGCCACTGGCTAAAGAAACAGTTCAGAAAGTTGTTACATCTGCTTCAGACCCATTGTAAAAAAAAAAAAAAAATAGACTGCTTTCTGTTAAGATGCTAAGATTTTGGAGCTCCCTGTTCTAGGTCACAGCTAATGTTAATGACCTTGACTAACAGCTCCTACGAATGGAAGCCTCATCTCTGAACCCAAGCCCCCCGGCCTATGGCTTCCCACAAGCAGCCGAAGAACGTTCTCCCGTCCGGACCTCCGCCTGCTGTTTGCTGGGATGACTGCTGATCCTATAGGGCTCAGTCTAGCTCCTTCCTTCTGGATTCATCTCCGCTGCCTCTCCCCATCACGGTGCACATCCTTCCCTAAGCAGACACCCTTACCATGGAGATGATAGCTACAGACCCTCCAGCTTGTGTCTAGCTGCCCAACTATGTCGGGGAGTCAAATAACAACAAAGTTCTTAGTATATGAAGAACATCTTTAAGTCCACCCTCCTGCTTGTTCTAGAAGTGCCATTTCTGTTTTCATCCTTTTCTTAACTCCCCTGTGAGCTACAGTTATGCTTCTCTACCATGGCACTGGTCTGCGGCTGGAGTGGACAGGAGGACTCTTTCTGGTCTGAAAGGGGCTTTCACAACAGGTGTAAGCGTAGGCCTTGCTTTCCTGTTTCCTAATTCTTGAAGGTTGGTTTTGTTGGATTATATCTGAAGTTTATTGTTTATTTTCAGTTAATGCCAGAAAAAAAAGTTTATCCAGTATCTTACCTCTAACTCAATGCACTTCTTAATATCTTGCGTAACAAGCCCTAAACACCCTTGCAGATTCTTTTGAGTTCCACGATATTTTCCTCTCTGGATGCACTGGCCACATCTACAATCTGTTTGTTCCTGTGGTCTTCTCAGCTTCCATCTTTAAGTCCGCACCCTTTCCACAAACATCGTGCAAATTGCAATCAGTAGAGTTCATTCCTATAATAGTTAGATTTCCCCACAGAATTTGTGTTCTGTGTTTCATACTACTGCACTGAGTTCAGGGTGACTCTTGCCAGGACCTCCTGTGTGAGGCTACATGCGACTCTGAGTTAGAGTCTCATGAGAGTGAGAACTCAACTTAGAATAGTCTCAGCTCTGCCAGACTTAACTCCAGAGTAAACCAGGACTGGGCTGCAGGGAATCGAGCCTAGAACCAAGCCTACACTGAGAACTTTGGGGACATGGCGACTTGGCAAGGTGGGTTCTTCTAATGGCTTTTCTTCACACCATATCTTGAACTGTTGGTTTTACCATTTGGTTCTTGTCATTTGTCCATAAGTCTACCTATGATGGCATATGGAATGACTCTTAATTGGAGAGATAATTCCTTAAGATCCTGGACTGGACTCCTACCTCACTTTGAATGTCTTGAATTTGTACAGAATTTTCATAAAACTGAACAGTCACTTAAAAGAGGGTTTGTTTTTCTTTTTCTTTTCTTTTTTTTTTTTTTTTTTTTTTTTTTTTTTTTTTTTTTTTTTTTTTTTTTTTTTTTTTTTTTTTTTTTTTTTTTTTTTTTTTTTTTTTTTTTTTTTTTTTTTTTTTTTTTTTTTTTTTTTTTTTTTTTTTTTTTTTTTTTTTTTTTTTTTGCCTTTTGAGACTGGGTCTCGCTATGCAGTTCAGGCTAGGCTTGAGCTCATTTTTGTAGCTCAGGCTGGTCTTGAATCACGCCAATCCTCCTGCCTCATCTGCTGGGATTACAGGTATGCACCACCACACTCGGCAAAATAGAGTTTCTTTATCAAAGTTCACAGTTTTAGAATTTTTCAAAAATTGTATTGCTATAATTGTCTTTTTTTTTGTTTTTTTTTTTTTTTTTTTTTTTTTTTTTTTTTTTAGACAGGGTCTCACTATGCAGTTCAGGCTGGCCTTGAGCTCACTTTGGTAGCTCAGGCTGGTCTCGAACTCACACTGATCCTCCTGCCTCAGCCTCCCAAGTGCTGGGATTACAGGCGTGCGCCACCATACCCGGCCCATATAATTGTCTTTTTTTTAACTTTATTTATTTATTTTTGTATAGCCAGCTCAGCCTGCCCTGGGGGTGAGGCTGGCACAGCATATGCTGCAGTTGTCTTTATTGATATATTAAGACCT
>PVJA010022317.1:0-34460 GCA_004027025.1 Myocastor coypus
GGTGGGGTTTGGGCTGTCTTCATGTACTTATAAGCTTCTAGTGTTTCGTCCTCTGAGAAGTGTATGTTCATCTTGGATGATTATTTCTGTATTGAGTCTTTAAATCTTGAGGCTCTAATGTTTTTCAGTTCTTTATAAATTCTAGATAGAAGACTTTTGTCTAAGTATGTGTTAGTTAAGCTCTTTTTGAAATTTTTGGGTTCTCTCTTGACTTTGTTGATAATTTCTTTTGATATGTAAAAGCTCAGTAAGAGGAGGTCCCAGTTGTAATTATTTCAGGTGTTACATGTGCAGTTTGATTTTTGTTCATGAACTACTTGCCTATCCCAATGTCTTCAAGATTTCTTCTTACATTCTCTTCCAGGAGATTTAGTATTTCTGTTTTAATATTTAGGTCTTTAATCCATTTTGACTTTAATTTAGTGCATGGTGATAGACCTGGGTCAAGTTTTAGTTTCTGGCATATTGAAGTCTGTTTTTTCCAACATCATTTGTTAAAGAGGCTGTGTGTTTTCCAGTACACATATTTGACCCCTTTGTCAAAGATAAGGTGGCTGATTTTGTTTGTACTTGCTTCTGGATCTTCTAATTTATTTCCTTGATACTCAGATCTTTTTTTTTTTTTCAATACCATGCTGATTTTGTCACAGTAGCTTTGAAGTATTGTTTTAAATCAGGAATTTTTAATGCCTCCTATTTTGTCTTTACTCCCCAGGATTGCCTTTGCTACTCTACATCTATTCTGGTTCCAAATAAATTTTAGGAATGATTTCTCTAGGACTGTGAGGTATGTTGGTGGTATTTTGATTGGGATTGCACTAAATCTGTATAGCAATTTTGGGAGTATGGCCATCTTCACAATGTTGGATTTTTCTATCTAGGAGCAGGGAATAGCTTTCCATCTTGTGAAATCCTTTATGATCTTTTTCAGAGTATGATAGTTTTCACTGACTAGATCATTTACTTCTTTAGTTAAATTAATTCCTAAGTATTTCATTTTCTGTGGTGCCAATGTAAAGGCTATTGTTTGTCTATTTTCCCTCTCAGTATGTTTGTTATTTGTGTAGAGGAATGCTATTGACTTTTACTGTGTATTGGCATTTACTGTGTACCCTGCTATGCTACTGAATTTGCATATTAATTCAAATAGCTTCTTGGTGGGGTGTTTTGGTTCTTCCAAGTAGAGTACCATCTCTCTTGTCTAACGGCCCTAGCTAATGATTCCAGAACTGTATTGAATGTGAGTGGTGAGAGAGGAAATCCTTGTCTTGTACCAGATATTAGAGTAAAAGACTTAAGTTTTTCCCCATTTAGAATTATGTTAGTCATTGTATTGTTATAGTTAGCTTTTTTTTTTTTTTTTTTTGTCTTTTTGAGACAGGGTCTCACTATGCGAGCCCAGGCTGGTCTCGAACTCACACCGATCCTCCTGCCTCAGCCTCCCAAGTGCTGGAATTACAAACGTGGACCACCACGCCCAGCTTTGTCATAGTTGGCTTTTATCAGATTGAGGTAAAGGCCATTTATTCAATTTGCTGTAGGACTTTGAACATGAATGAGTGTTAGACTTTGTCAAAAGCCTTTTCTGCATCAGTTGAGATGATCATGTGGTCTTTGGATTTGGTCCTATTAATATAGTGTACTACATTTATAGATTTGCCTTTGTTGAACCATCCTTGCATCCCTGGGATGAATCCTTTCTGGTCATGATGTATAATCTTCTTAATGATTTGCTGTATTCCATTTGTGAGGATTTTACTGAGGATTTTTGCATCTGTGTTCATGAGAGAGATTGATTTATAATTCTCTTTTTTAGTTGTATCCTTCTCTGGTTTGGGTATCAATATAATACTTGCTTCCAGGAAAGATTTTGGAAGATTGTTTACTTTCAATTTCATTGAAGAGTTTGGCAAGTATTGGGATTATATCTTCTGTATGTGTCTCGTAGAATTCAGTGGTGACTCCATCAGGACCTGGAATTTTCTTTGTCTGTAGATTTTTTTTATTACACTTTGCATTTCATTGGCTGTTATTGGTAATTTGTACCTTTCTAGAAATACGTCCATTTCATCTGTGTCTTAAATCTGTGAGAGTAAAGTAGTGATGAATGATGTCCTGAATATCCACTGGGTCTGTGGTAATTTCACCGTTTTCATTCCTTATTGCTAGAATTTGAGTTTTTTCTTTCCTCTTTTTAATAAGATTAGCTAGGGGCTTATCAGTTTTATTTAATTTTTCAAAGAACCAGCTTTTTGTTAATTTCTTGTATTGTTTTCTTTGCCTTGAGTGAATTAATTTTTGCTTTAACATTTATAATTTCTTCCCTGCTTTGGGCTTTGGATTTGGTTTGTTCTTCCTTTTCTAGATGATTGAGGTGCAACATTAGAGTATTTATCTGTCCCAATCAGTTTTCTCAAAGTGCAAGTTCAAAGCTATAAATTTCCCTCTAAGAACTGCTTTCATTGCATCCTATAAATTCTGATAAGTTGTGTTTGAATTTTCATTGTATCATAGATATTGCTTAATTTCTTCTGTAACTCATTGGTTGCTGAGGATGGAGTTGTTTAATTTCCATGTGTTTATGGGTGTTATGGTTTATGTCTAGTAGTCCCCCCAAAACCTCATGTAATCGTGGGGTGTGGCTTCTATAGATTGAGACTTGATTCATGATCCCTGGGATTGTGTTTTAGTACTGATGGGATTATCAGTCTGAGTAAGGTTGAGACTATAGGTGTGGTCTAGAGTGGATATCCTAGGGTGGATATCCTAAGGTGAAGAGCCTGAATGTAATATAAAGAGTGACAGAGAGACAGACTCAAGTTGTTGTGGTTGCTGTCTGCTGCCTTGTTTGGTTGGCTGCTCCTGCACCATTTTGTTGCTGTTCCTCCGCCATGAACTGGATGCTCTTTGCCCTGTTCTACTCAGCCTTGGGCCAGCCGAATATGGACTGAAAACTCCACAAACTGTGAGCTAAATAAACCTTTTCTTCCTTTATTTTGAGTGTTGGGTATTTGTCCCAACAATGAGTAAAAAGTAACTAATACAATGGGGTATTGTACTTTCTTTTGTAGTTTATTTCCAGTTTCATTGTACTGTGGTCAGAAAATATGCATGGGATAATTTCTGTTTTCATGCATATACATAAGCATGACCTATGGACTAGTATGTCATCTATTTTAGAAAATGTCCATGAGGAGCTGAAAAAAATGTGTATTCAGAAGTGGCTGTGTGGAACATTCTTTATATTTCCACGAAGTCCATTTGTTCCACGTACTGGTTCAGTTCTGTTATTTCTTTGCTAACCTTTTGTCTGCTTGACCTACCTTTTTGGTATAAGGGGATGTTAAGACCTCTCATCAGCAGTGTGGTATTGGATATTAGAATTTTCGTGGGCATTAAGATTTGTCTTATATAGCTGGGTATTCCCATGTTGGATTCGTACAGATTTATGAGTGTTATCTCTTCTTGAATTTTCCCCTATCCTGTATATGGTGGCCTTCTTTATCTCGTTTGATTATTCTTGCTTTGAAGTTGAGACTGTCTAAAAGTAGAATTGATACATTTGCTTTTTTTTTCTGAAGTGCTGGGGCATGTAGTATGTTTTCCATCCTTTGACATCTAGCCTATGAATTTCTTTCTGAGTTATGTGTGCTTCTTGCATATACAGCATGTTGTTGGCTTTTCCTTCCTAATCCACTGTGCCAGTCTGTTTCTTTTAATAGAAATGGTGAATTGAGTCCATTAACATTGACTGTTCTAATTGAGATGCATTGATTTAGCTTGCCATGTTATTTATCTCCTGTTGGTTATCCCTTTATCTCTTGTGCTTAATTGTCTTCCCCATTGGGTGGGTTCTTTCCATTCTCATTTGTGGAGCTCTAGTCACTTTGTTCCCTCTCTAGAATATCTTTTAGTAGTCTGTGTAGTGATTGCTTTATAATCATGAAATTCTTTATTTTTTCTTTGTTATGGAATTATTTTACTTCATCAAACTTGAAAGAGTTTTTGCAGGGTATAGCAGTCTGGGCTGGAAATTGTTTTCATGAAGGAGTTGAAGAACTGTGCTTCCTGCTTTCTTGACTTCATGGTTTGTGAAGAGAAATCTGCTGTTATTATGCTGTTATTTCTTTAAACGTGTTTTTCTTTTCATTGAGCAGCCTTTAGTATATTATTCTTGTGCTAGATTTCTTGAATCTTGACTATTATATGTCTGGGTGTGTTTTTAATGGAGTTGATGTTACTTGGAGTTCTATGTGCTTCAGTGACCTGAATCCCAATTTGTTTCCCCATATTTTGGAACTTTTCTGCTATTACTTCTGCCCATATTCTTTTTATATCATTTGTATTAACTCCTTTTTTCTTGTTGATGTCTATTTATCTCATGTTGTTTATCTTTGCATCATCTTGTAGATATTGAGTTATTTTTCCTGCATCCTAGTTGTTTTTAAGAGATCTTTTCTTACCTTTTCACTAGCTGCTACAGTGTCCTCATGATCTGGAACTCTATCTTCACTTTCATTCAGACAGCGTTGCCTGCTTGTTGCTGAGGTTTTAAGTTCCTATATATCTCTTTGAGTCTGCTTCATGTGATCTGTGTCTTTCCTATATTGCTCATTGAAAGAGTCCAAAATTTTTCTAATCTCTAATTTTTTATCAGTGTCTTCTTCAGAAGTAGTTTTTAATTCTTTCATTATGGTTGTCCTTTCCTTTTTTGCTTCAGAAATTATTTCTGAGCTGATTTCCTCTCTACTGTTTTGTAATTATCTCTTTACTTCAGACACTATTAATTTAGTGATTTCTTGTTTCACTTCTGTGATTATTTCTGATTTGATTTCCTCTCTAACATTCTGCAGTTGTTTCTGTACTTCAGATGGTATTAATTCAGAGATGACGTTTTTTGCTTCAGAGATTATTTCTGATCGTATTTCCTCTATTCCATTCAGCAATCATTGCTTGACCTCAGATGCTATTAATTCAGTTTTCTTTTTTTGCTTAAGAGATTATTTATGATTTCCTCTTCAGATTACCTTTCTGCAGTTGTTTCTTTAACTCAGACACTATTAATTCAGAGATTTCAGCTGTATGATTCCATTTTCTTCTATGTTAGTGTCCCCTGAATTTTTTGGGGTGGGCTTGGGTCCTGAGACTGAATTTTGCTCTTTCTCCTTGTGAATGTTTATACCACTGTCTTTTGACCTTTGGTGTAGATCTTGGTGCAATTATAACTTTAGTGTAATTCTTACCCAGAAGAGATTATATATTTAAGGCAGTTATCATTTTGTATTTACAGAACTACAGTTCGGAATATGAATAGTGGATAGTGATATTTAGCAATTGACAAGCTTTTGTAACTAATGCGTTTGTATTTTACACAATAAGAGCAGTCCTTATGTCTGCATAGCTAAGCAGATATTAAACTTGGAGTTTGTATTTAATTTAGTTCGCTTACGTTCTGTCTGATTATCTCCCTTTGACATATCTGGGACAGATGTGGTCAGAGGTTCAGGAGTTTGGTCTGTGGGCCACGTGACACAGGAAGTCACTCCAGCGTGGAGTGGAGGTGCCAGGCTATGTGGGGCAGAGGATGAGGAGGTTAGTCTGCAGGCTGCATTGAGCAGGAAGTCCTGAACATGCATTTTTAAATCACAGATATATGAAACAAAGTATGATACAGTACAGTATGGAGAGAGAACACTGAAATTAATTGAGGTGACATATTGTGGAGGACAGAAAAGTATAGCAAGTGACGAGGAGGTTATTGTTTGGAAGGAGAATGCCCTTCATAAGGACTTGGGAAGATCTCCTTCAGAGTCTTTCTCTCTGAGTCTCTTATTTGTAAGATCAATTTTGATGAAAAATCTGTCTTATATCTTTCTCTTGTGTTGCATCACTCTTGAGAAATGAGAGACCGCATTATCTTTTGTCAGGTGCAACACTGTTATTGTTATGTTATGGAAGTGCTTCTCAGAGAAATCCTGGAATTCCCCTCATTTCTCTGTAAAGGATTTTACCACATCATTGCTAACCTCCTCTGTCTTTTATGTCTACCTTGAAGGTCTTCATGGTAGTGATTCTCAACACAGACCTTCTGCTGTTCTCTCTGAAGTTTGATAAGTTCTTCCATTGTCAGCTCCTCAATGATAGTACTATGCATGCTAAGATCCATGTTCTTCCCCATGGACCCAGTCTTCTCTACCTTTGTGCTTCAAATCCTGCAAAGTCAGGTTCAGTGACATATCCTGGCCCCAGTTTCCTTCAGGCTGAATTTAAGGCTTGGTATGTCACATCTCCCTGGGCTTTGTCAAAGAAGTTAATGCAGTAGAGGACATGAAACTAGTCAAGGGTATCTCTTCAGTGAGGTTAAAGCTTCTTGTGAAGAGCACTTCTGTGTACAGCTTCTTGAAGTTGCAAGTCACTTGCTGGCCCATGGCCTGCAGAAGAGGTGTCATGTTGAGGAGAGAAATTTTACCTTTATGAAGACACATGGAACATCCATATCATCCATCAAGGCTGGAGGGTATGTTTGGGAGGTGCCTATCAGAAGTGCTTTCACTATGAGTAGTTAGAATATCTACATGAGAAACTTTTTTATTTTTTCTATATCCCCTTTGCTCTGACCTCTTTTGATCTTTTAGTTCCTTTTACACTATACTTCACACCTCCATGTAGCCTATTTTACCTTGTTTTCTATTTATTTATTTATGATTTCAGTTTCTCCTATAAGAGAAGTCAAGTTCCATTTGAACTTCATGTGTCTGATTTATTTCATTTAGCATTAAGGTCTCAAATCGCACACATTTTCCAACATATGACTCACATTGATCCTTGTTTATGGCAGAGAAGCACTGCATTGTGTATAAAAACCGCATTGTCTTTATCCATTCACCTGCTGATGGAGATATAGGACTTTTCAAAGATGTAGTTGTTGCAAAGTGGGCTGCTATAAGCATGAGTATGTATATATCCCTGTAATATAATGATTTTAACATTTTGAGGAAGATATTTAGCTAGAAGAGGAATTGCTGAGTCATAGGAAGTTTCTATTTTAGGCTTTTGGGGAAAATCTCCATATTGACACAATATGATTTCCCATAGTGACTGTTCTAGTTTATATGCCCTTCAACAAAGTGAAGCCTCTCCCCACTGCAGCCTTGCCAGTGTTTGTTACTGTTGGATTTCTTCATGATAACTATTCATCTGGAGTAAGATGAAATCTCAGAATTATTTTAACCAGCATTTTTCTAATGAATAGTGATTTTGTATACTTCTTCATGTATTTATTGGCCATTTGTACTTTGCCTTCTGAGAACTGTTTATTACAGTTGTCCATTTTTGATTGGATTTTATTCTGTGGGGAGCTATATTTTAAGCTCTTTCTATGTTCTAGTTATTAATCCTCTCTTTGAAGTATAGTTAATGAAATTCTTTTCCATTCTGCATGTTGTCTCTTCACTCTGTTAGCTGTTTCCATTGTGGTGCAGAAACTTTTTAATTTGATATAAACCCATTTGTTGAAGTTTGATGTTACTTCTTGTGCAATCAGGTTTTGTTCAGAAAGTCCTCTCCTATGCTTATGGCTATCACAGTTCTACCTAGTTCAAGCTCCAACAGGCTCTGTGTTTCTATAATGTTAATATTTAGATCCCTAAATCATGTTTATTTCATTTTAGTGTATAATTTATCATGATATTTCCTTAAAGCTATCTCAGGATCTGGAAGACAAAGAGGATTAAGAAGATAGAAAGTGTGTTCCTTGCAAACTGGGCTAAGAATGAGGATCTTCATGGCAAGATCACATTAGAACCACACACTTTTTACACTGGGTATATGAAGGAACCTTGTATAAGAGATTTTTCTAAGTTTATTTCTATATTATTTTTACCACTACACTAAATTACTTTTGTTGAAATACTGTTTGCCTTGGTGATTATTCTGGCTTGCAAACCAGTACATTTAGTTTTGTGAAGAACACAACGCCTCTGTTCAGAATAGATAGTATACCAGCATTCAAGGTCAAGGAGGGGAGAGTTCTTTCTCATTTTCTTTTCAACCTATGGCCTAAAAGGTTAACAAATTTAAAAAGGCTCAAATAGAGCTTGACCCCAAATAATCTTTACCGTGTCCCTAATAAACTAAATATAAGTGAAAAGAATCATATGGAGTTCATTTTCTATAAAATAGATCTTGGTTTTAAACTAAGGAAGCGTGTGCCTTTTGAGAAGCATCTACTCATTTCAGTTGTCCATTTCTGATTGGGGTTTTAGTTGGAAGGACTAATATACTTTAGATCTCAGCAAGCTTAAAACAGCTAGAAGAATGCCAAATATTTTTAATAAATTGTATTCTTTGGCTTATTTTACTTATACATATTATCTTTGACCATTCTCTATGTCCATTGCCCATATTTTAAAGTAAAGCTAATATAATGGGCATAACTATGCCACAATCATTCTAAACAATAAACTGAAATGACAGAGACACTCAGAAAAGCTTTTTTGGCACTAAAAGGAAAAAAAAAAAGACAAACTAAAGAATTTGTTAGTGGTGGTCTGGTAATTTGGTGGGATGTTTTTCTTTTTTTCATTTTTTATTACTTTTAATAAGAAATAACAATGAGACAGTTTCACAACATGTCATTAGGACAGCCACAGTAATTAATACAATGCACATTGTTGTCCTCATAGTAGTTGTTCTGAGTACAAGATGCACACATAATAACGTTTCTAACATTATTGGCACAAATATTTCTTTTTGTTGAACTAACAGAAAGTAGTTGTATATACAGCCTAATATTCCATAATAGTAGTAGGTTATCGGCAGAACTGGCAATGTTGGAAGCTGTTGACTTGAACCTTTTACAGTTCAGCATACTAATCTGGCTTTACTATTTATGCCTCATGGTTAAACTTTTCTGCTGGGTGGTTAAGGCCAAGTTGAAGCAAGACCTATATAACAAAAATGTAACTTTTGTATCTGAGAAGGTCAGTCAAATCCCCTCATGATTAACCTTGAAACCATGTCCAACGTTTTGTAGAACTTTTGTCAGTGTCAGCCATCTGGATGAGTCACAGCCATTGCTTGAGCAATTTGCTCTCTGTGGAAGCCTGAGAGAAAGTTTTCTCTCTAGGTGACTCTCCTTAGGCACACTATACATCGTCAATCTCTTTCCTCTGTGGCCCCATAATCTCTCTGAACAGAAAATTTGGGGCATCATTGAGTTACAGGATGTTAGAGTACAGGTTCTCTTATGTCCAGAGTCCTCACTGACATTAAAGGACTAGGGCCAAAATATTGGCTATCCTTGCAGCCCTTCTTTTTCTCTAAATTTCTTGTCTGTAAACTTACATTATTAACCGTCTAGAAGAGAAGCTTAGTGATGTTATTACTCTATGACATAGGTACTTGAGCTTAACATCACTGTCTTTCTGAATATTGAATGCCTTAGACTTTACATGAAAAGGTATTTTCCATCAATCAGTGATATTCTAATAAGTCCCCTAAAATGTGATTTTAAAAAACTGTTACACTTTTTTACACAAAAATTTGGAAATCTAAGCACATACAAAATTATAGCACGTCAATTCTATGGCATTTTTCCTTGTCTCATACTATCTTTAATAGCCCTTTTTTGTTTTCTTTTAAAATATTTTCTTGAGAGAGAGTATAACCACAATTTAAATTACATTAGAATCAACACACTTCTAGAAGACCAGAATGACAAACATTCCAAGCACGATCTTACGCATTACTACTCTGAGTCTTGAAAACCTGTTAGAGATTCTTAGGACCATTGTCTAATTCATCCTTTGTATACAAGTGCATGGTTTTGCCCCTCTTATGTTTCCTAACTTTTCTGCTTGCTATATCTTCATTGTTTAATCCTTAAATTCTTGATTTCCATTCGGCTGTGTTATACCTTTCCATTTTTATTTCTGCCTTTGTGTTTGTACACTAGAGAGACTACAGGATATTTATACATGTAGGTCTGATTTTTTCACTTAAGAGTGTAGCTTCAAGATACATTATCCACTTATATCTGAAGTCTTGTAGTTTCTCAATTTAATATCTGAGTGATATTCAATTATATAAAAATACCACATCTTTTTGAACCATTCTTCAGATGATGGGCATTTTGGTTGTATCCATGATTTGGCTATCACACATTCATTGTGCTACTATAAACATAATTGGACAACCATTACTGATGTGATGCTCTCCATTCCTCTGGGAAAATTCCCAATAGTGGGATAGCTGCATTCAATGAGATTTCCAGTCCTAACGTATAGAGGAGTCTCCATACTGATTTTAACAATGGTTGCACCAGTCTGCATTCCCACCAGCAGTGGAGAAGTATTCCTTTTCCCCACAGCCTCTCCAACATTTGCTGTTGTTTTATTTCTTTATGATAGCTATTTTTTCTGGTGTGAGATGTTATCAAATCATTGTTTTAATTTGCATTTGATGGATAGCTAGTGATGTGGAGCATTTCTTCATGTATTTATAGGCTTGTTGCATTTCTCTCTCTGAGAAGTGTGTGTTCATCTCAGATGCACATTTCTGGATTGGGTGTTTCAATTTTGGGATCCTGATTGTTTTTAGTTCTTTATAAATTCTAGATAGATGACCTTTGTCTGAATACTTCTTAGTTAAATTTATTTTTCAAAATTTGTGGGTTGTCTTTTCACTCTATTGGTAATTTATTTTGACGTGTAAGAACTTCTCAGCAAGTGGAGGTCCCAGTTGTTGATTCTTTCAAGTGTTACACATGCATTTTTAAATTTTGTTCATGAAGTGTTTGCCTAACCCGGTGCCTTCAAGAATTTCTCCTACTTTATCTTCTAGGAGATGTAGTGTTTCTGTTTTAATTATTAGATTTTTAATGCATTTCGACTTTAGTTTAGTGCATGGTGACAGACTTGGGTCAAGTTTTAGTTTTGGAAATGTAGAAAGCCAGTTTCTCCAGTACCATTTGTGAAAGAGACTATTTTTCTTCCAGGAAACATGTTTGGCCCCTTTGTTGAAGATAAGGTGGCTGAGTGTGTTTGCTTTTGCTTTTACCTCTTTTTATCTATTCCATTGATCCTTGGATCTATTTTTTTTTTTTGCCAGTGCTATGCTGATTTTATCACTGTAACTTTGTAGTATAATTTTAGGTCAGGAATTCTAATACTTCTTGCCTTATCTTTGCTGCAGTAGACTGTCTTATTCTAGATCTTTTCTGGTTCCAAATAAATTTTATAAATCACTTCCCCAGATCTGTGAGTTATGTTGGCAGTATTTTTATAGGGCTTACATTAAATTAGTATAACAGCTTAGGAAGTATGGCCATCTTCACAATGTTGATTTTTCCTATCCAGGAGCAGGGAATATCTTTCCATTATCTGAAGTTCTCTATGATCTATTTTTCAAAGTACTGTAGTTTTCACTGAAAAGTTCTTTTACTTCTTTAGTTAGACTAAATCTTAAGTATTTCATTTTCTGTGGTGCTATTTGCTATTTTAAAAGCTATTGTTTTGCTAATTTCCCTCTCAATGAGTTTGTTATCTGTGAAGAGGAATGCTACTGATTTTTGAGTGTTGAATTTGTATCCTGCTATGCTACTGAATTTGTGTATTAATTCTAGTAGCGTCTAATTGGAGTTTTTTTGTGTCTTCCAAGTAGAGTATTGTGTCAGCTGCAAATAATGATAGTTTAACTTCTTTGCCTATTATTATTCCTTTTATTTCTCTCTCTTGTCTAATGGCTTTAGCTAATAATTCCAGAACTATATTGAATAGCAGTGGTGATAGAGGATATCCTTGTCTTCTACCAGATCGGAGAGCGAAATATTTCAGTTTTTCCTCTATTAGAATTATATTATCCATTGAAGTGTCATAAATGGCTTTTATCAGATTGAGGTAAAGGCTATCTATTCAATTAGCTACAGAACTTTGAACATGAATGAGTGTTGGCCTTTGTCAAAAGCGTTTTCTGCATCACCTGAGATGATAATGTGGCTTTGTTTTGGCTCTGTTGACATAGTGTATTACATTTATAGATTTGTGTGTGTTGTACCGTTGTTGCATCCCTGGAATGAATCCTACCTTGTCATCACGTATAATTATCTTAATGATTTGCTGTATTCTATTTGTGAGAATTTTATTGAGGATTTTTGCATCTATGTTCATGAGAGACACTGGCCTATAGTTCTCTTTTTTAGTTGCATCCTCTTTGGTTTTGGTATTCGTGTAATACTTGTCTCTAGGAATGATTGTGGGAGCATTGCTTCCTTTTCAATTTTATTGAAGAGTTTGAGGAGTATTGAAATTATGTGTTCTGTAAATTTTTTGTAGAATTCAGTGGTGAATCCATCAGGACCTGGACTTTTTGTCGGTGGGTATTATTATTATTATTATTATTATTATTATTATTATTACTATTACATTTTTTATTTCCTTGTTGTTGTTGGGCTGTTGAGCATTCTTACATGTTCATGGTTCAGCTTTGCTAATTTTTACTCTTCTTGGAATCTGTCTATTTCACCTGTGCCTTCAATTCTGTGAGAGTAAAGATTCTCAAAGTAGTGATGAATGATCTTCTGAATCTCCACTGGGTCTGCAGTAATTTCACCTTTTTCATTATTATTGCTTGCAATTGAATTTTTCTTTCCTCTTTTTAATAACATTAGCTAGGAGCTTATCAAATATATTTAATATTTCAAAGAACCAGATTTTTGATTCCTTAATTCTTTGTATTGTTTGGCTTATCTCGACTGAATTAATTTCTGCTCTAATGTTTATAATTTCTTCTCATCTTTGTGATTTGTGTTTGGTTTGTTCTTCCTTTTTTAGATGATCAAGGGTACATCATTAGAGTATTTATTGGCTCCCATTTGGTTTTCTTAATGTGTGAATTCAGAGGAATAAATTTCCCTTTAAGAACTGCTTTCATTGAATCCCATAAATTCCCGTAGGTTGTTTTTGAATTTTCATTAAATTGTAGATAACATTTAATTTCCTGTGTAATTTCATCAGTACCCCATTGGTTGCTGCAGAGAGTGCTGTTTATTTTCCATGTGTTTATGTGGTTTCTTTTGTCATTTATTTCTAGTTCCATTGCACTGTGGTCAGATAATATGCATGGGATAATTTCTGTTTTCGTGCATATACATAAGCACAACCTATGGACTAGTATATGGTCTATTTTAGAAAATGACCCATGAGCAACTGAAATAAATGTGTATTTAGAAGTGGCTGGGTTGAACACTCTGTATAAGTCCACTAAGTCCATTTGTTCCAAGTACTGGTTGAGTTCTGTTATTTCTTTGATATCTTTTTGTCTTTCTGACCTATCTTTTTAAGATAAGAAGGTTTTAAGGTCTCCTATCAGGATTGTTGTATTGAATATTAGAATTTTCATGTCCATTAAGATTTGTGTTATATCACTGGGTGCTCCTGTGTTAGTAACATACATATTTATGAATATTATCTCTTTCTCTTGAATTTTTCCCCTAACCATGATGTAGTGGCTTTCTTTATCTCATTTGATCATTCTTGATTTGGTTTGAATTTGAGATCATTTAATAGTTGTATTGCTACCTATGCTTTTTTCTGAGGTGCTAGGGCATGTAGTAATGTTTTTCATCCTTTGACTTTCAACCTATGAATTTTTTACGTGTGCTTCTTGTGTACAGCATATTTTAGTTTTTCCTTCCTAATCCACTGTGCCAGTTTATTTCTTTTAATTAGTGAATTGATTCCATTAACATTGACTGTTGTAATTGAGATGTATTGATTTATACTTTCCACGTTATTTCCCGGCTGTTGGTTACCTCTTTATCTCTTGCGTTTAAATGTTTACCCTGTTAGGTGGGTTGTTTTCATTCTCATTTATGGAGTTCTGCTCATTTTGGTCCCTCTCTAGATTATCTCTTCATAGTTTGTGTAGGGCTGGCTTTGTCATCATGAAATTATTTAGCTATTCTTTGTAAAGGAATTATATTACTTCTTCATCAAACTTGAAAGAGATTTTTGCTGGGTGTAGCAGTTTGGGCTAGAATTTGTATTCATGAAGGACTTGAACTCTGCTCCATACTTTTCTTGACTTCATGGTTTGTGAAGAGAAACCTGCTGTTATTGTGATGGGTTTTCCTTTAAATACGATCTATTTCTTTTTTCTAGTGTCTTGTAGTATGTCATTCTTGTACTTGATTTCTGGAATCTTCACTATTGTATGTCTGGGTGTGTTTTTAATTGTGTTGATGTTATTTGGAGTTCTATGAACTCCAGTCCCTTGACTGTGATATAGTTTCCCGTATTTCGAAAGTTTGCTGCTAATACTTCTATCCATATTCTTTTTTTAACCATTTATATTGACTCCTTCTTTCTCATTGATGCCTGTTAATCTCACGTTGTGCACCTTTGCATCGTCTTGTAGGTGTTGAATTATTTTTTCCTACATCCTAGTTGTTTTAAAGAGACACTTTAACTTTTCACTAATTGCAACCATGTCTTCAAGATCTGAAACTCTATATTCACTTTCATTTAGTTGCCTATTCCAGGTTGTCGCTGACGTTTTAAGTTCCTGTGTATATCTTTGAGTCTGCTTCATGCAATCTATTTCTTTGCTATATTGTTCATTCAAGAAGTCCAAAGATTTTCTAATCTCCTCTAATTTTTTTTATCAATATCTTCTTCAGAAGCAGTTATTAATTATTTCATTATTGTTATCCTTTCTTTTTTTACTTCAGAAATTATTTCTGATCTGATTTCCTCTCTACCATTTTGTAGTTATTTCTTTACTTCAGACACTATTAATTTAGTGATTTCTTTTTTTACTTTTGAGATTATTCCTGATTTGATTTCCTCTATATTTATTTGCAATTGTTTCTTTACTTCAGGTGCTATTAATTCAGAGGCTTCTTTTTTTTTTTTTGCTTCAGAGATTATCTCTGATCTGATTTCCCCTATACATTTCTTTGGAAGCTATTAACTCAGAGGTTTCATCTGTGTGATTCACATTTTCTTCTGTTAGTATCTCTTGCATTTTTTCAGTGTGTGCTCAAGGCCTGAGATTGCATTTTGCTCCTTCTTGTTGTCATTGTGTAGAGCACTGTCCTCTAATCTTTGGTGCAGAGCTTGGTGCAGTTATACCTTCAGCATAATTCTTACCCAAAAGAAATTCTATATTTAAGGCATTTGTATTTCTGTATTTACAAAACTACAGTTAGGAACACTAATAGTGGGTAAGGATATTTAGCAGATGACAAAATTTTGTAGCTAATGAGTTTGTATTTTACATAGTAAAAGCAAACCTTATGTCTGTGTAGCTCTGCTGATACTAAATTGGGAGTTTGTATTCAATTTATTTCTGTTAAATTCATACTGATTACCTCCCTTTGAAGTACCTGGGAGAGATGTGTCCAGAGAAGGTGGAGGCCCATCGGGCAGGCCAGGTGGAACAGCAAGATGCTCCAGTGTGACTCAGTGGAGCTGGAGGATGGGGAGTTAGGTCAAGTGCACCATGTGGAGCGGGAAGTCATTTCTGCATTGCTGGCAGAGCTGGATGAAGGCGTGGGTTGGTCTGACTGGCGAGGTGGAATAGAAAGTTACTCCTGCAGTCACTCCAGTGGAGCTGGAGGATTCAGGGGCCAGTCTGGCTGGCTGTGTGGAACAGCTTGGTGGGATTTTTAAGTGCTTTTCTTTTTCCTGGTTTCTCAGACTATTGCCTAAGTTTTCTTTGTTTCATGGCAGTCAAAGAACTTTAAGAAATTATATCTTTCCTATAGGGACAGAAGATGATAATTGGGTTTCACTGCTGTTTGACTTCATAAAAAATAATTGTGGAAAAAGCTTTGTAAGCAAACCATAGTTTATGTGGAAAATTTTAGGAGAAAGTTTAGTAGTAATCCACCATCCCCCAAATAAATAAACCTTAGTAGTGTTAAAGTGCTTCCTGAATACAGAAGTCTAATATTTACTACTTGTTAAAGATTGGCACAATTACTCCCAGCTGCTATGATTCACCAAATTGGCTTTAAAAGTTATTGAATATTTATTTTATTTTTTTCAAGTTTCAATTTTTTATTGTTTAAATTTACCAATGATTATATTACATATTTTCATCGTCAGATCAGTTTAGATTAATACATATAGGTATATAAGATTGATCAAACCATTAAACATTAACCCTTCTAAATCAATATTACTTTTTTTTTCTTTTCCCCTTTCTTTTCTTTGAAAGTTGACATATTGCATATTGTCCTCACAATCGTTCTACAGAGTACAGTGTGTGGGCATGACCCACCTCCCTATTGATGTTGCATAGAAAAAAGAAAGAAAAAAAAAGGAAAGAATATACTTCTCTTTGGACTAAGAGGAAGCAGATACATACACAGTCAAAAGTTCTGCAATTGCAGTGTGCCACCAGTGAAGCTTGTGATGTTGGAGGCTATTGAATCTAAGCTTCCTAAAGCTCATCTCACCAATCTAGCTCTAAGTTTCATGCATTGAAGTTATTGTATATTTAAATACTTTATTTCTGAAGATGAAATGCTAGAATTAGGCAGCAGTTCTCAAACAACATGGAAATTTTATGATTAAAATTTTGTTACAATAAGTAACAAAATATATAGTAACAGTGATCACCAATGACTGAAAACCTTTTCCTTTTTAAAAAATGTATTTAGTACAGGGTCTACAGGGTCTCGCTAAACAGATCAGACTCATAGTGATCCTCCTGTTTTCAGCTTCCCAAGCGCTAGGATCACAGGCCCATCCCACCATGTCCAGTCTCGGTGGCCTCTCAACATGCCCAGGTGTGGGGTTGGCATGGCAAGCTGGGGATGAAACCCAGGTACTTGTGTTTGCCTAAGCAGGTGCTTTAATCTGCTGAGCTATCTGGTGAGCCCTTCAGAGCATTTCTTTAATATGGGAATTTTAATATTAAGGTTGATAATTTGGGAAGCAGATGTAATTAAAAAGTTGCTTATACCCTAAGACGACTGCCAATGACCTTGTATAGTCCTCTCCTACTGAATGTAGAGTGAACTCATAATTCTAATCAATTTCAACTGAAAACCACTCCTATGAGTATCCTAAGAATATATTTGGTCATATGACTCTGTAAACAAGATGGAACTGAGAGATTCTCCTGTTGGGTTGGAGAAATAAGATGTCACAGTATGAGAGTGCATGTGGTAGGTAGGGCACAAAGGCACAACCAGTGTACTTGGGCGCTACCTTTAGCAAAGAACTAAGATGAAGCTGAGATCACGCAGTTGGACAGCACAGTGAAATTAACTGTGCCACCAATCCAATGAGCTTGGTATGGATTCTTCCCGAGATGAACCTTCAGATGAGAACAAAACATAGCTGGTACTTTGACTCTGACTTGTAAGATGCTGAGTAGAGGATGCAAATAAGGTGCGTTATATAAAGTAAGGTGTGTGTGGACTGGCTGGACATGTGGGATCAGCCCCTAGAATCTCCAGCGGACAGGCCAGGTGTGGGTCCCTGCAGCAGAACTCCCTGTAGAGAGGCTAGGGGTGATATACAGTCAGCTAATTGAGGAGCAGAACATCTTGTCAGTGGGGTACAGCGGATTCACTGCCACAGGCAGCAGCAGGAAGAAGCCGAGCACAGCCAGACCCAAGCCAAGCGCAGCTAAGGAAATTCGTGATGACCAAGTGAACTCTATGCAGGCGGTAGAGCATATTCTAGAGAAAGATCAAAATGAATGCAACTCAATATGCAATGTGTCAACTGTTAAAAAAAAAAGAAAGGGAAAAAGAAAAAAAAGGTAGTGTTTATGGAAAGTGTTAATGTTTGTTTGATCAATCTTATATATGTATATCTATCAATCTAAACTGATCTGATGATGCAAATATGTAATATAACCATTGTTAAATTTAACTAATAATAAATAAAAAAAAAACAGAACAAAATGAATGCAACTCCATGAATGAGAACAGAAAGAACCCACCAAATAAGGCAGACAGTTAAAGACAGGAGAAAAGCAGATAGCCAACAGCAGGTAAATAATGTTTCGAACGTAAGTTAATACACCTTAATTATAACCATCAATGTAAATGGACTCAACTCACTGACTAAAAGAAATAGACCGGCAACATGGATTATGAAGCGAAATCCAACAATGTGCTATATACAAGAAATATACCTTACTCATTAAGAAATTCGCAAGCTGAAAATCAAAGGATGGAAAACAATACTATATGTTCCAGGACCTTAGAAAAAAAGCAGGTGTATCAATCCTGTTCACAGACAATCTGAACTTTACCAAGAATTAATAAATGAAACAAAGAACGCCACTCCACACTGGTTAGGGGAAAAATACAACAGCCATAAATATGTATGCACCAAACAGGGGAGACCAAACTATGTAAGACAAATCTTAATGGACATGAAAAATCTAATACTCAATAATACAGACTTAACAGGAGACCTGAACACCCCCTTATCTCCAAAAGATAGGTCAAGCAGATAAAAAACTTAACAAACAGGTAACAGAACTGAGCCAAGCCTTGAACAAATAGACTTAGTGGAAATTTCAGAGGTTTTTATCCAACCGTATTCGTAAACACATTCTTTTCAGCTGCATGTGGAGTGTCTCTAAAATAGACCATATACTAGTCCATAGGTTATGCTTAAGTATATACAGGAAAACAGAAATTATCCCATGCATATTATCTGACCACAGTGCAATGAAATTGGAAGTAAATGACAAAAGAAACCATAAGAACCCTACAAACACATGGAAATTAAATAGCACTCTACTCAGCAACCAATGAGTTACAGATGAAATTAAACAAGAAATTAAATAACATCTACACTTCCATGAAAATTTAATCCCAACTTATTGGAATTTGTGGAATGCAATGAAAGCAATTCTTAGAAGGAAATTTATAGCTGCAAACTTACATATCAGGAAGCAAGAATGGGAACAAATAAATACCCTAATACTGCAAATAATGTTTCTAGAAAAAGAAGAGCAAACCAAACCCAAAGATCAAAGATGGGAAGAAATTATAAAGTTTAGATCAGAAATTCATCCAATGGAAACAAAGCAAACAATTTAAAGAATTAAAGAATCAAAAAGATGGCTCTTCGAAAGATTAAGTAAAATAATCTAACCTTATAAAAATAGAGGCAAGAAAAGCTAAGATTTAAGCAATAAGGAATGAAATGGGTGAAATTACTACCGACTCTGTGGAAAATCTGAAGATCATCAGTACCTACTTTGAAAATCTTTATTCTCACAGAATTGAATACACAGAAGAAAAACACATTCCTAGAAAGGTATAAATTACTAAAACTGAATTAAGAAGATGTAGGAACTCTCAAAACCCAATATCAACCAATGAAAATGAAAATATAATTAAAAAAATCTTAGTGACACAGAAAAGCCCAGGTCCTGATGGATTCACAGCTAAATTCTACAAAAAAAATTTACAGAAGATTTAATCCTAATACTCCTCAAACTCTTCAATGAAATTGAAAAGGAAGCAACACTCCCAAAATCCTTTTGTGAGGGAAGTATTATACTGATTCCAGAATCAAAGAAAGATTCAACTATAAAAGTTAACTATAGGTCAGTCTCCCTCGTGAACATAGATACAAAAATCTTCAATAAAATCCTAGCAAATAGAATACAGTAAATCATCAAGAAGATTATACATAATGGCCAGGAAGATTAATCCCAAGGATGCAAGGATGGTTCAACATACATAAGTCTATAAATTTGGTACACTATATCAATAGAGCTAAATCCAAAAACCACATGATCAGCTTAGTTGATGCAGAAAACGTTTTTGACAAAGTCCAACACTCATTCATGATCAAAACCCTGCAGTAAATTGGAATAGATGGTCTCTACCTTAATCTGATAAAAGCCATCTATGGCAATCCAATGGCTAACATAATTCTAAATGGGAAAAAAAATGAAGTCCTTTACTCTCAGATCTGGTACAAGACAAGGATATCCTCTATCACCACATCTATTCAATATAGTTCTGAAACTATTAGCTAGAGATATTAGACAAGATAGAGAAATAAAAGAAATAAGAATAGGCAAAGCAGAAGTTAAACTATTGTTATTTGCAAATGACATGATACTCTACATGGAAGACCCAAAAAACTCCACCAAGAAGCTACTAACACACATAGAGAGAACTTAGAGAATGTCCTTAACAATTGCACCCCCAAAAGTGAAATGCCTAGGAATTAATCTAAAAGATCTATTGAATCAGAATTACAGTATTCTGAAAAAAAAAGAGATCAAAGAGTATTTCAGAAAATGGAAACATATTTCATGGTCCTTTATAGAAAGAACCAACGTTGTGAAGATGTCCACTGTCCCAAAATTGCTATACAAATTTAATGCAATCCTCATGAAAATACCACCAGCATATCTCACAGATCTAGAAAAATCATTCCTAAGATTTATTTAGAACCAGAACAGACCTAGAATAGCAAAGAAAATCTTGGGTAATAAAAGCTAGGCAGGAAGCATTATATTCTCTGACTTGAAATCATACCACAAAGCTACTATGATAAAGTCAGCATGATATTGCCAGAAAAAATAGACCTGAGGATCAATGCAATGGATTAGAAAATGCAAATACCACTACAAATACACTCAGTCATCTTATCTTTGATGAAGGGATCAAACATGTTCATTGGAAGAAAGACAGCCTCTTTAAGAAACGATGTTGGATAAACTTGTTCTCCACATGCTAAAAACTAAAACTATACCCAGCTCTATCATCATGCATGAAACTAAAGTAAGATTAAAGATCTAACATTAAAACAGAAACTCTAAGTCTGCTGGAAGAGAAAGTAGGTAAAAATCTAGAAGACATAAGGACAAGAAAACATTTCATAAGCAAAAATCAAAATACTTGAAAGAATTAAAAACTTGTACCTCCTCTTATGGAGAAATTTCTACATGTCAAAAGAACTTACCAATGGAGTGAAAATGCAACCCACAAATTTGGAAAGATCCTAACTAAAAAGCACTCAGACAAAGGTCTTCTCTTATAAAGTACTAAAAATCATTAGGGCCCTAAAATTTAAAGACCCAATCAAAAATGGATATTTGAGATGAATGTACACTTCTCAGAAGAAGAAATAAAAAGAGAAATAAATACATCAAAAATGTGTGTATATATTATATACACACACACATACGATGGCTAAGGCAATTGTTTTAAAAATTTCCATCCGTTTTTTAAAAATAGCAGTTAATGGGTAAAATTCTCATCTTGACTAACTCTCTATGCTTATATCTGTTAACTAAGAAACTACATTGAGAACAGCATTGTGTAATGCTAAAACGGTGCTTGAGACACCTGTCGTCTTGGTCTCCTAAATGTGTACCACTTTGAACGTCATATTGATCATTACTATAGTCCCTTTAAAGTAAGTTTTTAAAAAAGGTACTGAAAGAAAATGAGAGACAAGAAAAAAGAAAAGGGAAATGAATCTATTCAAAAGGAAGACATTAATGAGTTGAGGAGAAGGACAGGAGGGGGAGTAGGGGAATGAGATATAGCAATGCGATATGAACAACTAATCTGAAGGCAATATTATGCCCAACAACAAGTATTGTGAGATTCATGTTATTTTATTTACTGAAATTCTGTATCATTTGTCTGTTTTCTGTTTTAACACTATTTTGTCATCTCTTTAAAAATAAAAAGAGGTAAATAATAATAAAGTAGGGTGTACTATTTAAGGTAAGCATGCTATTTCAGGTAAGGCATGCCATGTCAGGTAAGGTGTGTTCTTTATGTACAAGCAACATTAGGGAGCAAGCTAGAAAGCTATGCACTATATTTTTTTTTATAAAATCGGAGGATATAATTATAAGAGCCCAAGAAAGTGTTTAGGATCATTGAAGTAAGTGGGGAATTGCCTCCCACCAAAAACTTTAATTCTGAAAAATATAGTTAAATTTAAACACTTGTAATGTACAAATAGTAGTTCCATGAGATGTGATAGGGTTATAGTTAACTTTCATTAAAAATAGCACATTTCAGAAAAATGTTTTGAATCCTTACAGAAAGTGATTTAACACTAATAAAAGAAAATACTTTGGAATTATGCACAAGTATAAAAGCAACATTTTAAGTAATCAGTGTGATAATCAAAATGCACACAGTTACCATTACACTCATACCCTGTATCAATGGATTTTTCCACTACCCATGTAGTGTGGGGAGCATTTTGTTCATGCATACTTGAGCCATTAAAATGACAAGTCTTGAGCTTCTCTTAGCTAATGCAACCACTCTTATTATTTTTTTACTGTGCTTGAGGAAAGAATATTTTAATATAATTTTTCCTAAATAAAACAGCCAATCCTAAATACTAAATTTTAAATATCAAACTTTGTAAACCATTATTTGGGAAGTGAGATTACAGTATGTGTAAATTTAAGTGGTGGACAGAAATAGAAAATTCTGGCATAGGTTACTATTAAAGCTTCTTTAAGAGAAATTGATAGACACTTTATTTTTGATCAGTTGAATGGATACTAATGTTGAGACTGGGTGTATTGGTGCATGCCTGTAATCCCAACTCTTGGGAGGCTGTAAACAGATGAATCACTATGAGTCTGATCTAGTAGCAAGATCCTGAACACCCTGTAAGCCCTTCCCTAAAATATAAAGCAAACAAACAAACAACAACAACAACGAAAACAGTTGATACTAATTTCAGTGTATGGAACTCTTTTCCCAAAACTTGTTCATATATTATTTTGGTCCATCTTCTGTTGCATTTGGTGCAATACACCTTTGGAATTTATTTAGGAATTTAAGATAATTAAATAGTGATCTATGTGGAGTGGAGAACTAGTATATTTTTTGCTAAAGTAACTCCTCTGAAAGATAGGCTGTTCTTCTATTCCTGCCTTGATGATCTCAAAAGATTTTACTATCTACTTGGACATCTCAAAAATCAATTAATGTCTCAATAAAGCAGCTTATCAAAAATAAAAGCATTGTTGTTAGTGAATTTCATTAACATTGAGAAAAACATTTAGTAAGATAAATTCATTCAGAAATTTTGTGAAAAATATATTTGTCGAGTTTAGGCATTAAAGTTTACAATAAATGAGAGAAAGAAGCAAAGGAAATTCTCAATCACCTGAGAAATCAAGATTTCAAAAGTATATACCTTTTCATTATTTTTTTCACATTATTACCTTAATTTCCTGGTTGGTGGGCAAAAATTCCAACACCCACAACTTAAAGCAAGAGACATTGATCTTGGCTCTCAGTTCAGAAATTGCAGTCCATGTTTTCCAGGCTGAAGTAGGGAAATGGTATGGCAGAAGGGCATAGGTGAACGAGAGCAGCTTATACCAAGGTGTCCAGGAAGGAGAATGAGAAGGGAGGGGCTGGAGAGCAAGAAGCATCCCTTTGGTTTGTCCCCAGCAACGTGCCTCAGTGACCAGGCCCCGCCTCCTAGCAGTAAGACAAAGACAGAATCCAGTTCAGTCCTCTTCCAAAAGCCTCGCCTTCCAGTGCAGAAGATGCTGGAGGGCACCGAGATGTAAGCCCAAATGTGCATTAATATCCAGTCCACAACAGTGCTCTATGATGAGAATTTTCTTTTTTATTAATCATCTTAATGGTCTATTCACAGCATATTAATTTTATATATTTTTTACAATTAATTTTATTTGAATACTTTTGATATACATTATGATCACATTCATCATAGGGAGTTTGCACCTGCACGAAATATATGTTGACTCTTTTTCCCCCTAAATCCCCTCTCTCTCTTTTACTCTCCTTCCTTTATGTATGAAAGCTTTGTTTCAATTTTCCTCTGTTACTAGGAATGTATATTTTAATGCTTTATATATTTTGGGAAAATGGCTCTTTTGAGCCTTTTCTTCATCCATTCATTCTTTCGTTTGTGTGGCAAAATTCTTTTCTTAAGTGTAGTTAGTACAGGGTCCACACTGTCTCACTACATAGATTGGACTTGTAGTGATTCTTCTGTTCTCAGTCTCCCAAGAGCTGGTATTACAAGTGCATGCTACCGTGCCAGTCTCAGCGCACCCCCGGGCAGAGCCGATATGACACGCAAGGAGCAAACCCCTATCCCTGTGTCTGCCTAATCAGGCGCCTTAATTCCCTGAGGCATCTGGCTGCCCACTCCATAGGTGTCAATATTTTACATTCTAGAAACAATGGCAAGCGAAACAGGATCTTGTCTCTGCACAGGCTTTCCTTTTATCTAGTAAGGAGTAGGGGCATAGTGATCTTTTTAAGAATTGCAGTCATCACACAGCAGGAATTGATACATTTTGAGGATAGATTCCTTTGCATCATTGATATAATACACCTTGGCCCAGAAAGGCCTACTTTTCCTTCAGGAAGGCCTACCTCTTGAAAGACATAGATATAGACAGACATGTAGAGATGCAGATTTATAGGGCAATGCCTCTGTTTCTAGGTTTAGTAGATTAAAAGAGCCTATTTTCTTTGTAACATCATGTCATCTGGTCCTATATACAATGAGCTCTTTAAAACTTTTGGTACTTTAGAACTTTCAATAACAAAAGCATGCTCTTGTCCCAAGGAGCGCTGAACAGCAGAAAATCTGAGCTAGCCTCATAGTTCCTTGCCCACATATATGGAGAAAAGGTCAAAGATGAGAGTCACACGTTGAGCATCAGCATGAGCCTGCTGTTTCCGGGTGAGCACCACCCCTGAGAGGAACTGTTCTGGAACAGACTATGCGCTCAGTGCATCTGCAAGCAATTTTAAGAAGAGTGGAGAGATTTGACAATGCCCCAAAGTATGGTGGTGACACAAGGTATGGTGGTGACACAAAGTAACGTGGTGACACAAGGAAAGGAGTGTGGAAATGAAATCAGTGTGTACAGCTTATCTCCTAAGCCTGCTGTGGAAGAGGATTACCGACGGGAAGGGGCGCTGATTTACTCCGTGTTTCTCTTCATATAATTTTGTTTAAAATTAATTTGATTTCCATTCTCACCTTCTCACAAATGCTTATATAATAATAATACAGAATAATATTTCTATGTGATTTTGCTCTTTTTAATTTCCCATTTAACAATTTACTTTACAATAGTCTGTTAACATGTTGAAATTAATACCTAATTGAAAAAGTAACCTACAAGCATCAGGATTGTTGTGTAAGAAATTTGGGAAATGCAGAAGACGTTTGCAGACACTTTCCTGACAGTTTTTAGGAGAATGTAGAAAAAGTAAAAATAGGATCAGTTAATGCACACACAAGTCATTGTCCTCCCTATCACATTTTCTACTGGACTAGTTGGCCTATTTGTATTTATACACCCCTGGAAAATGATATAGTATAACAGTTATGCATAGAAGCAGTAAGTTAGCAGCATTCATTAAATATTTCGTACATGAAGGATGATACGTATCATTTTTGTAGGTAATAGCAATTATAAGTTTTAGCTTCAAAATATTCTCAGAGGAGCTGGGGATATAGCTCAGTGGCACAAACACCTGCATGGAAAATGCATGGTCCTCGTCCAAAAAGAAAAAAAAAAAAAAAAGACAAAATCTTCTCAGAGGAGAATTCAATGATCTGTTTTCATTTTTCAAATAAAATGTTGTAGCGTATTGCTAACTGGTGAGCAACTTGTTACACCCACCTGAATTGAATTAGCATGGTGCTGGGTGTGGTAGGCCGCCTGAGGATTGTTGCAGCAGCGTATGAGGCAGCGGTGGAGAAGCTGTGAGAAGCTGTGGGGAATTTGGGGAAGCTGTTGGATCTGCTGGAAGCTGCTGGATCTCTTGGGCTTCTCTGCTGGGTGACCTTGTTATTCTGGCTTTCCTGATGGACTGGCCTATTCTTATTGGAGAAGGAGCTCAGGACCTTTGTTGTCAGTAAGACAAAATGAATGCTATGGTTCATTTTGCAGGAAGCGGGCGTGCTCTGGCCCGCATCTTGAACATCATTTATTTGCTCTGGAGGGGAAGATGGTGTATTGCTCAGCCTTGTGGAGAAGCTTGTCATGTTGGCTTTCCTGATGGGAGCTCATCTTTCTTCATCACTGGAGGAGCTCCAGACCCCACTTTTGCTGAGGACAGCTGTGGCACTTTTGGGAAGAGCTCTGGTGCTTACCTTCAGCATTGCTTTCTAGCTGCAGTTCAGATCCCTCAGACTGCTAGCACAGATCCTTCATCCCACTGGCACAGACTTTCTAGCTTCCGCCATTGACCTTTGCACCTTTCTAATGTGAATCCATGAAGTGGGCTTACAAAGACATGGTCGTGGGCTCTAGGCTTCCAATTGGACTTGTGGGAGGCATTGCTATTGGGACTAGGTTTTCGGCTGGACTGGTGTTGGATATTAGGATCCAAGCTCTCAGCTGTATTCTTTGGTCTTCAGTGTGTGAACAGACTTCCTGTCCTCTTTTTGTATGACTCTTTGGGTGATTCATTATGAAATAATGTAAAATGTGTTCTGCATTGCATTGTTTCCCATGAAAAACCGCAAACCATGGAAAATATGCAATTGTAGAATGCTTTAAAAAGTAATTTTACATTTTTGATTGAGGCTTTTTTTTTTTTTTTTTGTGCAGGATCAGGGTTCAAACTCATGACCTTGAACTTGCCAGGTAGGCACTTGTGCCACAGAGCTATCTCCCCAGCTCCTGATTTTACGTTTTTATCTTGCTTTTTTATATTTCATTGGAACCCAGTCTAAGAAATATAACCTATGTACTTACTTAGTCATCTGACACCCTGCAATTAGAGAATCATTGACTTCATGATGGGAAAGGTGGAAGGACACTATTTCTGCTGCCTCAGACCCCATGGTCCACCAGAGTGGAAGGGTTTATGCACAGGTAAGTGAACTGTAATGACAAATGTAATAGGTGACATTAGATGAATAAAGCTGGGGCTCTGGAGATAGCTCAGCAGTCTACGTGCTGGCCTAGGCAAGTATAAGGGCCCATTTCAATGCCCAGTACTACATGATGTGCTGGCCATGCCCCAGCAGCGCGGAGCCAGCCACACAGACTGGGCATGGTATCATATACCTGTCATCCCATCACTGTGTAGGCGGAAACACGATAACCACTACGAGTCGGAGATGCATAGTGAGACCTATACGAAATGCATATAATTAAAAAGAAAAACAAAAAGAACGCTGAGTGCCCTGGTGGCTCCACGTGGACCTTCTTTCTGGTTCTGCATCGAAACAGAGGAGCCTAGCAGGGTCAGCTGATACATAGTCTTGAAGGAGGTCAGGATGGCTTCTCTGAGTAGAGGAGGGCACGCCAGAGCCACTGAACCTCTGCAAGAGGCTGAGGCCCGGCCAAGGAGATGTCCCAGAAGACAGGTATTGAGTTTGGACTTTGGTATTCTGTGGGGATTCTCTGAAGGTTTGATATCAGGTCAAGGGTAGGGTAAGAGCGGTGACTGAGACAGATGGGATGGAAGACACATTGACCATGGAAGGCGAGAATGTAGGGGAAGGCAGCAGTCAAGAGACAGCTCCAGGGCAGCTGCTCTGGGGGGCAGCATCAGTGCAAAGCGTGGAGTTAAGAGAGCTGGGAGAAAATCCAAAACTGGGCATCTGAGATGAATATCCACTTCTCAGAGGAAGAAATACAGATGGAAAGTATATGCATGAAAACATGACCAGCATCATTGCTCATTCAAGAGATGCACATTAAAGCAACCCTGAGGTTCCGTCTCACTCTAGAAAGAATGACTATCACCAAGAATTCAGCCAATAACAAGTGCTGGGGGGACTATGGAGCACAGTAACTCTTCTGCCATGTTGGTGGGGCTGTAGCTTGGTACAGCCTCTATGGAAATCTGGGTGGAGATTCCTCAAAAAGCTAAGATTAGAGATTCCACTCAACCCAGCTATTCCTCTTCAGTGTCTCTTCCCAGGAGAATTAAAGACACAATAGCACCACAGCAATATATGTACACATATGTTTATAGCAGTGCAATTTGTGATATCTAAATCCTGGAAACAACCCAAATGCTCATCAACCAAGGAATGCATAAAAGGAAAAAAGATGTGGTATTTTTACACAATGCAGTAGCATTCAGTTGTAAAGAAAGACAAATCTGAAGCTTTTATTAATAAATGGTTGTAACTCAAGACCATATTTATCAATGAAATAAAAACACATTCATGTATAACCTTGTATTTTCTCCCTGATGTTAGAAATTGAAAGAGTAAAGAAGACCTAACATGTATTAATAGATACTGTGAAAAAGGAAAAAAAAATTAAGAGGAAACAGGAACTAGGATGCAGAAAAGGGGAAAAGATGGAAAGGATAACGAGAAAATTCAGTGTCTCTTAGTTCACCACAAAGGAAAGTTTGTGCTAATATCACCTGGAAAAATTTTAATACCCATATCTTATATGCTGAATTACTACTTTAAAATTAACAATATGCAATATTTTGTTACTGTAATTTTATTTTACCTTTTCTTCCCACAAAATGAGAGACAGACAGACAGACAGACAGACAGACAGACAGACAGATAGAGACACAGGGACACAGGGCCAGAGAGACAGAGTCATAAAGACACTGAGTCAGGCACACAGAGGCCCTGCAGGAGATCCTCAGAACTTGGCACTGGAAACACTGGCAAAGGGAACCAAAAGAGCCCAGACAGATGAGGAGTTTAGACAGGAAGCAGCAGCCCTGTGACAGGTGATTTCACTTTTGCTCCATCAAACAAATGTTTAATTTTTATTTAAACAGTATTAGATTTATTATGGTTGTACTGGAGATAGGTAAACATTTCATTTTAACCCTTTATTTTCAGAGAAAAGTGACGAACTGCACTTCTACCAGGAACACTGTGGGCAGTATTCTAGCTTCTTCAAAGACAACCAGGAACCAAGGAGAATGGCCATGTTGGGGGTACATTCTCCTCAGCCAACTCCTCTGTCTGCTCTAGGCTTCTGTATGAAGAGCGTATTGTCAGAGGCCACAAGCCAGGGGACTTGATCATGTCCCCAACATGCAGCTTTAGCACCACCTTTGTGTCTTCCTTTGTGGACTTTTTACATTTTGCATTTATAGCTAGGCAGTTAATGTCTATGTCAATTTCCATTGAAAATTTGAGAGTGTAAACTTTAATTCTAATTATTTTTTAAATATCACTAATATGTGCTCAAAATATAACGTACACTGGTACATAATAGAATACATAGATGGTAAATAGACACAGTTATCCTAACCAAAGAAACTCTTCATAGCTCATAAGAAGATGTAGGCTATTGGGTGCTTCATACCATATGGGAAAGCCGGTGAGTGTTCACAGTTCAAATAGAAAGAGAGTATTATAAAGAATGGTTCATGTTTGCAGAGAGTTCACGTAAATTATTATTTTTGATGTCCACTTTCACTTGACGACTTGCTTGTATTTAGCGTGGTAATTTATCTGGTGCATTATATTCTGCTAGTGAGGGATGGAGATTAAAGAAAAGAGGAAACACCTGTATGCTTCAGCATGGGTGTTCATCAAGTTTCAGTAATTTTTCACCTGTTCGAATAAATGCCTTGAGGTGCGGGAGGCGCAGCTATGGAAAACTGCAAAGCCTATGGATAGCGAGATTGCCCATGGCTCTTTGCACTTGTGAGTGTGTAATTTGCACTTTGCACTTGTGAGTGTGTGTGATTCATCTCATAACAGCGGATGATTTTGTAGTTAACGAGGAAGAACAGATGAGAAATATTCTCTCAAATGAGTGATATTTTAAATGGCTCATCTACACAGCACATCTTCTCGCTTAAGGTGGATTTCAATGGTGTGGCTTGGCAGGTGGACTTTAGTTTAATGCCGAATTTTCCTCAAAATACTCACATCTGTCACTCTTCCCTCTAGCAATGAATGAGGTTCCCTCTTGTTGCACATATACTCAGTCTTTAAAAATTTTGCAGAAACAAATGGTCTTTTGACTTTAAATACTCATAAAGCTTGACATCATTTAAGGTATTTTATATTTTTCTGCATCATTGGGATATTCTCATCTGTGGCATGCCTGTTCCTGGCTTGCGCTCTCACTTTCTACTGGGTTACTTATTTTTACTGATTTGTACCAAGATTATTTAGAGAGAAATGTTGGAGTATATCTTCCTCTCATTTGTTCATTTATATGTCTTGTAAAACCTCCCAGTTTCCAATTTTTTCATTTTGTTTTGTTTGCACTTCATGCTATATTTGGATGAAAAGAAGTTTAAAGTTTTTCAATATCATCAGTCTTCTTTGATGTTCACATTTTGGGTCCTGAATGTCTCTCTGTCTCTCCTTTTCCCCTCCCTCCCACCTTCCCTCCTTCAGCTTATTAATGTAATCCTTCCTTTTTTTCCAAAAAGTTTGATGAAAGTGCTTGCCTCATTTAATTGTTGAGGATATCACAGGAGTCAGTTTTGTCCACTTGCCTCCTTCATCATGCTGAGTTTGCTAAGTGCTCAGTGCAAGTTGTAGTACACTACAAGGAGCCATCCCAGTTGGAAACTATGAGAGTAAAAGTGCAACATTTCATCCTGAAATAAACTGGCAAGCTCAGTCTCAAAATGCAATTGCGTGACTTCTTAGAAGGTGCCAACAGAGTATTCTAAATATAGTATTCTAATTTTGTATTGTAAACTACATTCTCAAAAATATATTATAGTCCACAGATGTGATAACCTTCGCTGATATGCCAGCTTTATTGGATTAAGGAATCCTTACAAGATTATTAGAATGGGTTCCCAGGTGAGCCTAGGTGACTCAAACAGGTCTGTCCTTGGATACGCACATTGTGCATCCCCAATCCTTCTAGTACCAGGGACCAGTATCCTGAAAGACAATTTTTCAGTGAGGGCAGGGGGAGGATAGTTTTTGGATAATTGAACCCATTCTTCAAATATGCAGTTCACAGTAAGATTCACATTCCTATGAGAATCTAACATAGCAGGAAGCAGAGCTCAAGAGGTAAATGAAAGAATGCCTATAAATGCAGATAAGGAAGACAAGATATAGACATGCCATCTTGTCTAAGCACTGTTAGTACAAATATTTATTCTCATTGAACTAAGAGAAATAAACTGTATATCTATCCTGTTTTGTATATATACATGGAAATGTGTGTGTGTGTATTACTACAAAATGGTCCATTTATATCTTTTTCGTTCTATTTTGTCAAAGACGGGTGTTCCATTGCCATTCAAACACTGTAGGTGTGTGTCTTCAGCAAAATAACCCAGTATAGTCCAATAGTCCATAATAGTAGTGGGTTATCCACAGAACTGGCAACGTCAGAAGTTGTTGACTTGAACTTTTTACAGCTTGGCATACTAATATGGCTTTACTTTTTGATGTATTAATTATTGTCACTGTCATACTAACCTGTTTTGAAATTCTCTCATTGCTGTTTCTTTCTCATTAAAATTAATTTTAAAAATAAAAAATAAAAAATAAATGCAGATAAAGCTTCGCTTTCCTTCACTGCTCACCTCCTGCTGCATGGCCTTGCCTAAGCAGTCCTCAGCCTGAGTGGTGGGGACTCCTGCTGTTCGTGACCTCTAGCCTTTCTCCCCTGGCATTGTCCCCAGCTCTGCTTTTTGACTATCATGAACCGAAGAGCTTTCCTCCACCAGGCTCTTCTGCCACGAGGTGTCTGTCCCTGGAGCCCACCAGCCATGTGTGGAATTGCCTGAAACCATGAGCTAAGTTAAAACCTTTCCTCCTTCGAGTTGAGGGGGTCAGGTATTGCTTCATGGAAAGATGACCAATGCAATAAATAGCTGACCTGATCTTTTCCTCTTATCTGGAAGAAAATGGTTTGTGAGAGTGGAGGATTAAGGAGTAATTAGAGGCAACACTGGGAAGAAACATTTGGAAATGGAAGATGCTACCAGAAGTTTCCAATGTTCCTGAGGTAATGGGGACTTCTGTTTCATCTGTGTAAGATATTTTATTTTCAGGTTGATTTTTAATGATGTTGCATATTGCTAGCAAATCCAATACTTAGGATCTTATTTTATACATTAAAAAAACCTCTTTAAACAAGCTAAATAATATACAAAAAGCAATCTTGAGTTGTGCTTCCTCAAGAAATGTCTAGTTGTGAAGAAATTCCTAAAAGATATCAGGACAAAGTTTGGTGAAGTTTAGCCCCAACAAAAAATGGAACACAGTATTTAATTTTTTCAGTTTAACTTCTATGTCTGGACAGCTATATGTCTGGTATGGCTTCTGTCATTTCTTTAGGTAGTAAAATGGATCCAAGTCATACTGACTAACACTAGTAATCCCTAGATTAAATCAAAGTTAAATTATTCTTGTACTGGTAATAGTCTCCCATACCATAGCTGTGTAAAATTAAGTGACACACTTGTATTACATCAAAAGCCTACCCCTATGAAGCTGTAGGAAAATCCATATGAAATTAATGACAGTTCTCAGAAATGGATTTAAGTTGTACTACCTCCTATGGAAATTTTAAAGCATGCCTTTGTTATTTTCTTGGGCGTTTAAAAAATATGGGCTGGACATATGAATATAGTCTGGTTGGAATGATACAGGATAGTAAATATTCAAGTGTGTCAGAATAAAAAGAGGCAATGTAGTCGAGCTTAATCCCGGGTAACAACCATCTAGGCCACTGGCCTGCTTTTGAACTGAGAACACACCTGCTTCTCTTTGCATCCCTTGTCAGAATGTGTGTGACATTTTGAGATGGGATTTCAAGGTCAGTCAATGCAGATTACAGTAGAATCTCATTTATAGGACACCCTGGGTGTTCTGAGAAGAACCTGGGAAACTCATGCAGTTCTTTGTAGACCAATAGGATTCCCATATTAGGCTTCGCCTTGGCTCTGGCCATGATATAGACTCCTATTTCATAATCCCTCTTGATGGAGAGGTACCTTTTGCAACAAAAGTCAAATGCATTATTTTGGCTATTAAGTCTTCCCAGCTGCCACATGTCTTGTTTTATGTCAAGGGTGCAGCTGGTTACAGCTGTATAGAGAAGATTTTGTCCATTAGGCCTTTGAGTGAAGGCTAGTACTTCTCCATACTCAGATCATGGCTGGTAGGTGTCCCCACATCGATAATGATGAGAGAATCTAAGTGCTTTGGAGTCTAAGAGGATTCATTTCAGAGGGATTATGAAGCTTTGGGTTCCAGTGAAGACCCAGAAAATTGTGTTTAGGGAGACAGTCACTCAGTTTTCTGAAAATTTTCATTTTCGTGGTAATCTTGTTCATCTTACTCTAAATTTGAATCCTCAAAAGTGGATAGCAATGCCATTGTAAAGAAGATACACAGTGCGTTTTCCTTACGGGTTAGTGTCTCTGTGGAATGCCCAGTCTGTGATTCTATTAACAAAGCCTCTTTAAAATTTACATGTGACAATTTATGTATTTATTGGACATTTTGATATTTTAAAAAACATATACATTATATAATATTCAAATTAGTTTATGTATAGCAATCTGTTAAAATACCATTTTGTCATAAAAGTATTCAATATCCTCTCTGAGCATTTTGAAATCTACATCATATTGTTGTTTTAGTCACTCTACTATGCAATAGAACATAAGAACTCATCATGAATGTGGGATGCTTCAAGTATATTTAGCTCTTTCTTTCACAGGGACATGTCCTTTTTGTATACGGTTAATCTTCTTTGATATCCTTCCAGTTTTAGTAAATGTGTTCTTCAAAAGAGCACAAGATATTGGATTCATAAAAGATCTTGTTACGACTCTTGTTTCAAAGTTGTACACGAGCTCTAGGGATTATATCAATCTGTGAGACAGAAACTTTATTGTAGATGTCAGAGCAATGGGTAAAAAGAGCACGCAAAACAGCTCTGTGTGTTTACTCTTGGACTGACGTGTGAAAAAGAAATTGATTTTCATCATGTTTGAGTACTGGGCATGTGTGTGTGTGGGGGGGGGGATGTTGTTAGAGCAATCAGACAAAAATTTCAAGTCAATAATTCTTTCTTTCTTTCTTTCTTTCTTTCGCTTTCTTTCTTTGTCTCTCTTTTGAGAAATCTGTGTGTGTTTATTGGAAATGTTTTGTGGCAATGGATATGGAGAGATGTCGAGTAGTTGTAAAGCAGAGTACTGAACTACTAACTACTAGGTGAATTCCTTGTACAGTCATTACTGCAGGTGTCCACCCAGCTGATGTGAGGGTACTCTCACAACTACTTGAGCAATGACTGAATTCCATGGGTAAACAAAGTAAATTAAATCTGGGAGCAGAAAAGACTCTTCCTACCCTTAATTCATAAATTTATTTTAACAGGTATTGATTTTTTCCTTTTTAGAACTTACCTCCATCTCTTTGAAGCTTCCTCCTCCTCCTGCTCCTTCTCCTCCTCCCCTTCCTCCTCCTCCTCCTTCTCCTCCTCCCCTTCCTCCCCTTCCCCCTCCCCTGCCCTCCCCCTCTTCCTCCCACTCCTCC
>PVJA010022318.1:0-34478 GCA_004027025.1 Myocastor coypus
AGTAGCTTCTATGAACAATGGCTAACACTATAAACTTTTGTCTTGGAAAACCAAATAATACCTGTGAGGCAAATTTGGTGTCATTCTACTGTAACTTAGGAAGCCTCCCTCACAGCCACCTTTGGTCTGCAGTACTGTAAGAACAGCTTACTTTGGTGTTCAGAATATTTCGTGCAAATTCACTCTGATATCTTGGTCAAAAGAATTAATGAGCAGAGACATCTTGAAGAACACTATTGCAGTTTGGATCCTCAGTGTCCCCACAAGGCTGCATGTGGACGGGTTTTTCTGTCAGCTTTCACACTACTGATAAGTGCTACAACTTTTTTTTAACAGAATACAAAATAGTGAAACAAAAAGGGAAAAACTAGAAACTATACATAATTACAGTAAATAAAATAATAAGAGTTGACAATGACAGATATGTCGCATAATACCTTCAAATTAGTCATTTAGATTACCAGACATAAACATGCAAAATTGGAGAAAGAAAAAAAAATTAAGCATAACTGTTCCTTTTAATAAACCAGCAGAAATTAGCAGTATAATTATCCAAGCTATCTGTGGTAGAATATTTAGGAGGGAAACCCTAGATGAAAGAAGTTAACTCACTGGGACTGTTTCCTTGTCAGGGCTACTGAGATCCTAATACCTTTTGCCTCTCCATTCTGTTTCCTAGGCACAGTGAGATGAGCAGCTTTTCCCCAGCACATGCCCCCAGCGATGGCGTTCTACCTTCCACAGCCCCTAATGTGGTGAAGGCAGCTTACCATGAGCTGAAATCTCTGAAATATCTCTCTTTTAAGTACCCCAAATTATATTCATAAGCTTCCATATTAACTTTCCTAATTAGATGATTCACCTCTTTGAAATACCTATATTATGTTCCCTTACCATTCAGGTATTTTGTGATATCACAGAATATTGACAAACGTAGAGGTAACTTACTCTCTTGGACAAATAGAGATTTTTCTAGAAGGCTTCAACTTTTTATAGACTAAAGTCAGTATCACTGGGGCGTCAGTAGCATATATGTGTTGAAATGTATAAACCCTACATTCATATGTATGTGTGTGCTAGTGTTAATATAACAAAATAGTATATTGAGCAATTTATAAGGAGCACAAATTTATTTCTCATAGCCGTGGCTGTTGGGAAGCCCAAGATCAAAAGTTCCTGAATTTGATGTCCAGTGAGGCCTTCTTGTTCTTTCTGATATGGCAGATAGCAGAAGGACAAGGGAGATAAATTCCCCTGGAGAGGCCTTTTTATATAAGGGAACCAAATCCCATTCCCAAAGGAGGATGATTCTTCACGTTGTCATTTCTTAAAGGCCTTTCCTCCTTTTAACTCTTAATATTATTATACTAGGAAGGCCTGAATATTTGAGAAGGATTATACTCAAATATATATATATATATATATATATATATATATATATATTCTAGAATATGCAAAAGGAATGTTTTCTTATTAATATTCCAGAGAAAGATAAATCAACACTCTCATTTTGAGTAATTCTAGAGCTCATGGGTTCTTCCATTCAGTTGTTTTTCTTTTAGAAAACTCAAGACTGACTTAGTTCCACAGTACCACACTGTGTTATTCAGACATAGACATAAAGCTATTTGAACTTCCTACTGAAACCTCCACTTTAGAGCTCTTTATAAAGAGACTTTTCAACTTGGAGACCTAATTTATAAAAAGTAAAAAAAAAAAAAGTCTTTGTAATACATTTTATAAAAGAAATTACCTTATCAACAAAGTATAGAATAACAATTGATTGAAAACAATGGGACTTTTTTGCATATAGTGTTAATGGCCTAAGAAAAGTGTGAGACGTAAAATCATCTTAAACAGTTGCCACAGAAGTTGAGGTAGATTGAAAGGAATGAATTGATTTCATTTTTAACTTCTTAAAATATTTGCACAATTTTCTACTGAAAGTTTTAGCACTCACTGGGGACTTTGTGCAGTTCAGTGACTCCCAGTTTTTTTTAGTACAAAGTTGTTTTCAACTAACTTGAGGCATTTGGAAACAGCTAAGAGCCTGAGACACTTATTACATAAATATGACAATATGAAATTAAATTATGAATATTATAAATCCATTTTAATCTCTATATAACTAAGGAAAAGATCTACCTTGCACTTCGAAGTTTTTGTGTGCTTTGTTTCATAAAAAGGTTTCAAAGATATTTTGAGTTGTTATTTAATATGATTTCTTTAGTTTAAATGTGCAATGAACTCAATATATTTTAATATTATAGTTGCCTTAAACTATATTAAAATTAAATTTAGAGAACTATTGTTAACTTTGGGAAAACAATATGAATATTTTGTGTAATTTCTGTGGACCTGGATTTCTGTACTATCTGTGGTAAGCAACTGTGATAAGCATAATTCAGATAAGAAAACTATTTCCCTGCATCCTTAAGTCAAGGCACTTGGTCTTTCAGTCCTGCTGGATCTACCTTCTTCTGGGATTCAGGTCGGTGCTGGAGCAGAAAACCAAGGGGCTCAGTCTGGAGACACTGGGCATCCTTTCCAAGCATAGACCCACGATTTCGCGGATGTGTGGCTCCAGGAACATGACTTCATTCTCTCAGTACTTATTCTTGTTATCACTTAAGTGGGACAATATCTATTTCAAATGTTATTGTCAGGATTAAATATGAACAGTTCTATATAGTGTCTATCACATAGGATATATTATGAATATCTGTTATGATTGCGTGTCAGGAAATATAGAAACCTACCTTTTAAAATAGTACAGTTAAACAAACAGCAATTATTTTCAGATTCTAGCATCATGCAATTGTCAATACAATCAATATGACATTCCATCATTTCAATATATTTAATAATACTGAAAGGCAGCCGGGAAAGCTGTATGTAAATTTAACTGCCAAGAAGCTCCTTATTAACTCACTTATTATTTATCTCTTTGGTGGACACAAAAAAGTGAGTACATTGACTGCTAATTGACTTGTGTTAACCTACTACTAGAAATATATAAGCAAATTAGAGCAGGATAATTCACTTATGTAGACAATCTATCACCTCCTGATAGGAAACACAATGTACTATTGAGAAAGAAGAAGAAAGAGAGAGTAAGAAGGGCAGATAGAACAAAAGGGAGGGAGGAGAGAGACAGACAAAGGCAGACAGACAGACAGACAGATTTACCTATGCTTCCCCAAATGATCTGCATGTGAAATGTGTGAACATAGTGTCTTCTGTTTGGTTCTACAGTGTATTTGCTTTCATGCCCTGACATTTCTTTTATGAGGTACAATAGGAAGTTAATGGATCAAATAAGCAGATGGTAATATTCTGGAAAGTAATGATAATACTTGTGCCACTGCTGGGGACTCAGCCCTGCTGTGTGATATGGCAGCTCAGCAGTGGGGAGTTGTTCCTGGGGGTACACAGACAATTGCAGTATTCTCTCCACGAAGAGGCTGGGTGATTATCTGCCGCATGCACACACACACACACGCTGCTCACACATGAATATAATGTGTAAAATGCACTGTTAAGTGGTTATGCATTAGAATGTTCAGGGATGACTAATTTTTCAAGTTAATAAGTGTCTAAGGAGTGTCAATTACATGCTATGCTATACTGCAGAAATCTCATTGTGCTTAACATTCAACATGCAAAAAATAATCTTGAGTATTATATGGGCAATTTTATAAAGTGTCGTGTTTTATCAGTTGTACATAAGAAGAGCATAATTGTATAAGTCAACATTTTACAAATGTTGCCTAAGAGAATGGAAAAGTAGATATTTATGTATTTTAAAAATGACTTATTGGGGGCCCGGTGGGATGGCTCAGTGGTCTAAAGCACCTGCTTAAGAAAGCTTGGGCGGCTGCAGGGACTATGGTTCAATCCCTGGCACCACATGCCGCGCCACCCCTGCCCTCAGAGCAGTCTGAGCCGGCCATGAAAATAAATAAACAAACAAACAAGAGTTCTGAAACAAGAATAAAATAAAATAAAATAAAATAAAATTTTAAAATGACTTATTGCCTGACAAGCTCAAGTACATTGGTTCCTGGTACAAATAAAATAAAATAAAAATAAAAAAGACCTGGGGTGATTGGATGACTCACTTTAAATGCACTTCCTCCAAATAAAATGATGGCAAATAATGTTTTTAAAGAAAGAAGTTAACAGAAACAAAAGAAAACTAAGAGGAAACAAGAGCAATTAGAAATTAGACAATTAAAATCAGAAAGAGTGGAAGAGCTTGAATAGTCAGTTCTGGAGAAGCTAGCTCTGGAGAGCACACTAAGCAATATAAGAAACAAGTCATATTTTACTGCAAGACTCCCACATACTTAAGCTTTGGGAGTCTGAAAGCTTCCTGAAAAAGGAAGGACAACGGAGTAAACCAAGGAGTAGCAGGTGGTTTGGTTACAGAACTGTGATGCTCAGATCTGTCATTTCCCTACACCTAGTCAAGCAGATAACACTGAGCCAGTCCTACTAAAAATAGAAGTTTGTGTCCAAAACAAGTAAACTAATAAATCCATAAGAGGTGAAACGCAGCTAGTATCAAAGTAATTTAATAAAAACAGGGAACAACAAAAACAGACACATAAATGTTGAAATTGCAAGAGATGAGAAGATTCTTCTAGTCCAAGTTACTGAAAAGTCCTGATTTAAGGACCCCCCCCCAATCGCCCAGCCAACCCAAATTTGAAAATTATCATTTGCACATAAGAATCCGCAACAGCTTTCTTGGCACACTCAGCTCTGAGCATAAGAGGAAGGCCAAGTAGCACTTGGGGAAAAAAGACAATATGTAAAGCAGAAACTGATGCACAGAGATAAAAGAGAATTTGATGGAAATGGACATTGGTCATGGAAAGAAATCACTGAAAATATTGACAATATCTTCAAAAATCTGAAAATATTTTATTCAGGAATCAAAAACATAATAATATAAAAACATGAACAACACAGAACTCTTGAAGTTAAAAGGTATTTATGTAAATAATTAAATCTTCCTCAGAGCATTTGGAAGATGAAGATAAGAAAATTTGCCCCCAAATAGAAGCCAGATAGCAAGAAGGAGGAAAAGAATGAAGAGAGAAGGAAGGAAGGAAGGAAGAAAGGAAGGAAGGAAGGAAGGAAGGAATGAAGGAGGGGGAGAGAGGGAAGGACTTGGATGGAAGCAGAGGGAGGGAAGAGGAAAGGAGGGAGAGGGAAGGGGGAGGGGAGAGGGGAGAGGAAAGAGGAGGGGAATGCATCTTGAATGTTGAAGTCAGGAAGGACTGCAATTACAGAAAGACATGTCAAGGTGAAACAAGATAAGAATAAGAATATTCCCACGTGACTTACAGATGTAGTACTTAGCAGAGTCCAGTGGTTTAAATGGAATCTAGAGAGAAGTCATGTCTGACTGGGAGTTTGTCTTGAGGAATATTATTATACTTTCTTTCTTTTCCCAGAAAATGAAATTTTTGTGTTTAGGAAATATTAATTCATTAATTCATTTTTTTTTTTTTCTGTATTTAGGACAGGATGTACAGGGTCTCACCACATAGATCGGGCTCATAGTGATTCTCTTGTATTCAGCCTTCCAGTGCTGGGATTACAGGTGCTCACCACAGCGCCAAGTGAAAATCATTGTCTCAGCATGTCCTGAGGGTGGGGCCAGCAGGGGATGCTGGGGATCAAACTCCGGCCTCTGCACTCTGCATAAGCAGGCGCTTTAGTCTGCTGAACTCTCAGGCCAGCCCTGCTTTCATTCATACTTGCAAGATAACCCCAAGGAATGAGATTGTTGAAGGAAAAGGATATTCCAGGGAAAGTAAAATATTTATTGCTATAAAGACGACAATGATGAGAGTGATACTCCTCAGTGCCCATCTTGGTTTTAAACAACTTTCTTTCTTGATGCTGAAAGTCTAGCACCAGTCATGGTCCCTTGGAGTGGAGCTCCAGTCCCAAGCTACTAAAACAAAATTTGCATCTTACTAAGATTTTCATTTGTTATTTGCATAGTAAAGTATGAGGATATTGCTTGTCACATTTTTCTCAGTGAATCCTCTCATAAGCTCAAAGAAGTAAACATGATTATGGAATCATTCCAATGATAAGCGAACTGAGTCAGAGAAGGGTTAAGCACTTAGACAAGAACGTGCAGCCAACAACTAGCCAAGGTGTAATTTGAAGGCCTGCTATCTGGCTCAGGATCTATGCTTGGAAGCATTATATAATCCCTTCCTTCAATGACCATTGCAGGGCCAAATCCCTTATTGATATGGTCTAAATAGCTGGGAAGGGTTCTAACAGGATGGAAGGATGTGGGAAGAAAAGAAGAAACTTACAAGTTTTGTAATCTAGGATTTAAGTTAAAAAAAAAAAAAATCAAAACAAAACTGTGTTACACAGAATAGCCCCCAAGTAAAGTAGAAGTGAGTCCTTTGGCACTGCCACGTGGGAATTCAACAGTGAAGCCCGGGAGGGGCTGTGGGAGGAGGCCTGGCGGCAAGAGGGGACGCTGCATTGAAGGTGATGACTGAAGACTTCTTAGCCGAGAACTGCTCTGACAGGGGCACTGCTCTCAGCAGTAACAGAAACAACTAAGAAAGCCCTGGGAATGAGCTATTGTGACCAGGAACGCTTCCCCTTCTTGGAGCTAAGTGCCTTACACCTAAGGCGCGCTGCCCTTTCCAAGGCAACCTCAGAGCTGCAGCTTTCCTCTCCACACTGTGTACACAAATGTCAAGCTGAACATCTGAGTTAAAGAGATTTTTATTGGTGTTGAAATATTGCATGGTTAAAATGAAAGGGAAATATAATCTGCCCCTGTCACAAATCCACCTTGTTAAATGTGTGGGGAAAGTATGTTTTCAGCAACTTTCCAATCCATTTAAACTCTAAAATGCCTTGCATTATCACAAGCCACTATACTTTTACCCTTTTTTCTTGCTTTCAAATCTTAATATGTTTCCCATTTAATAGCAAACTCAGATGGAAATAACTCTAAGGAGTTTCTGCTCTCCTCCTGTGCTAATTTTACAGGTATGCATGCAACATTACAGACCTGTTTTTCTAAAGTTAACTTTGGAGATTTTACCTGGCCTGCAAACATAGTAATTCCTGAAGAAATATTTCTGATAGCAAAGTATTTTACACCAGTAGAATTATGTTAAATGCTGTCTTCCTATTGGAAAGAAAAGAGTCATTAAGAAGCCTGCTATAAACTATTTTATGAATTTTCAGAAAGAGACAAAATATGTTGTAAAAACAAAAGTATTTTCCAGGTCACATAGGTAGCCTTAACCCTCCCTTTTTCTAATTAAATTTCTGCAAATAGTATATCTATAGGCAACAACAGTCTCAGAGTTTAAGTAAAGCATTCATATCAGTAAGGTCAATAATCCTCAAATACTTCATTCCTTGTCTAGTGCTAAAACAAGAACTGTCCATCTGTTCTCCTTCAGTGCATTTCATGTTTACTGCAAATGAGTAAACTTAAAACCGTTGACCAAATCTTCGCCCGTGAGTAGGGCAACTTCTGGGATACAGTTTTAAAACCCTCTCCCCATATTTTTAGTCTCCATTGCAACTAGGCTGCCGACAGGGGTGACCAAGTAGGTGTGATATGGAATGTGCCTTAGTCAGTACCTTTTAACCAAATTGACTGAAATGAATCCTTTCTTCGGTGCCCAAGAATTCCTACTGTAAAATTTAAAAATACAAAGTTCTTCATCTTAGTAAGATGGTAGCTCTAGGCCTGTCTGTGCAAGCTGCATCCACAGAGCCTAAGGAGAATAATGTCCACCAACAGAGATATTTACTCTGTGTGGAAACAGCTTTCTCTTTCAAAGCATAAAACTTTTGAGACAATAGTTGTACAATAGTAAAAGAACTGTGGGCTATTTATGGTATTGATCAGTTGCAATAATAGGTTTTCAAGTTTCACTTAGTATTCAAAGCAAATTCACAAATTTAAGTTGAGATACCAAGTAGACAAAAGAAACACGGATATGAACCCAATAAATGCAATAACCATGATTCCTTTTTCAGAAAAAAATACTTAATCAAAGAAATTTGAGGATATAGCCATCTACATTAAGAAATGGAGAAAATTGGTTAAAAATGAAAGAAAAAAAAGGAAAGGGAGAATCATGTATCTACATATGATGGTTAAGATTGCAGTATTAATTTATATCAGTTTATTGAAGAGGGCAATTAATGCTGAAGAATTTTTGACCAATTTTCCATTCTTATGTCTGGTAATCTGAGCAACTACTTTGAAGACAACATTGTGTGATAAAACCATCACTGATTTCTAACATCTTGCTTATTTTCAAAATTTTGTATGATTTTCAATGTCTTATCTATTATTCATTCTTCTCTTTAAAATAAAGAAAAATCTTCAAGTATGGATATTCCAGTTTCTCACAAAAAATTCAGATATAGTTGCCTCTGTTTTACTAATGTGAGAAAAAAGATGAAATGTTAGAAACTAATAAAGTGGTTACAAAATTGCATATCAATAGAAAAAGCAAATACCAGAATTGTCAAGAATATAGACAATAGAAATAATAAATAACAAAAATTCAGATAAAACTAAGACATGGGCACAAAATATGAAAGGCTTAAAAATACTAGAGAATACTGAGATATGTGAGAAGGACTCAGAATGCTCCCAGAACAGTCCAAAACTTCTTCAAAGAAAGAGAGCAAAAAAGAACAGAAGAATAGAATAAGCCAATTTTAAAACATTTTGACTCTATATACTTTGATTTGATTTTCAATCTCAGAACAAAGAACATCCAAAATATTCTCAGAAAGAAAAGTACTTTATCTACAATTAAATAAGAATAAATACAACATTAAAATTCTTTTTTGGCATTAAAATTTTTATGATCATTTTCATTTCACATTTGCAAGACAGTGGATTAACACGCATCAATTAAGAATATTATGGAAAAATTATGAACACATCTCATCTTTTCCAAAATAGAGCAAAACAAAACAAAATAATAAACTTAAAAACTTATTTCAGCAAAGAGATGAAAAATATAAAGAAAACATGGTTTAGAAATAATGAAATTGTAATTGAAATGACATGAAAAGCAAAGATGAAGAATGTCAGAAATCTAATTATTCAATTCTTAATTTTTCTTATCAGTGATTGAAGAAGTATTATATAGAAGAGATAAATTATAAAAACAAAGGCATTAGTACATTCGTTCAAATTATTGGTTTGACCATCATGGAGATTCTGTAAAGATTTAAACACAAGTTGTCTCTGTAGGTTTTCACCAGATGTGAAGGCGTCAAGGAGGAACAATATTTAGCTTAGCTTTGGAATTTATAGCTTTCTGTGTTTCCGGAATTGCCTATACTGTGTGCATACTGGTGTCAGTGATTCCTCTTCCACTTCTCGTTAGTTTAAACTTAGATCTAATCATTGGATCTCACTGTAAATGCCTGGCCTTCAGCTCAGATGGACACCAACCCAAGAACAGCATTCTTAACATCAGAGGTGTAAGAAGTTTAATTTCTCCCTCTCCAGACTCAGTTTCTTCAAATCACTAAAACTGACTGTTATTTCATCATCTTCATTTCTCAGCTTCTTACTAACTAAAGAGTTGAGACCATTATCAAGTCTATAAAATATTTTTTCTATACTTACAAATCATCTAAACATGTACACGAGTGATTTTTCTTTCTGAATGACTCTGAGTACCAAAAACTTACCAGTGCTGCCAGGTCAGTCAGTCATTTCCCACTTGCATGTTAAACCTTTCCTTCTGCACTAGGTCTTTGACACCAGCATTCTGAAGTGCTCCATTTGAAGATGCAGCCCACAGAAAAGCTCCCTGGGTGCTTCCTGCTTTCCTAGCTGCTGCTTTCTCTTCTTCCTCCCACTCAGGCTGACTCTAAGCACTACATGTGCAGGTAAGATAAGTCACTCTGCAGTCAGTGAGTCAATCCACTTCCAAGACACAAATTTCTACCCAAATCTGGAGAATTTGGTGTAAAAACAGAATAGGTGTTAAAAATCCTCCCATGGATAAAAAAAAAAAAAAAAAAACAAAGAAAAAACCTTACTCTTATTTGATCTTACTTTATTTTTATTTTTATTTTCATTTTCATTTTATTTTTTACTTTTTCAGTACCAGGAACTGAACTCAGCCCATCTTGTCTGTCAGGCAGGTGCTGTGCCTCTGAGCTACATCCCTGGTCCCTTACTTAACCTTAACAGTTACAGTTCTATTAACATTTTTGACCAGTAATTCTAGCTTTTCTCCTATCTCTCATGCCAGTCAAGGTCTCTTTCCTTTACCAATTAAGTTCTTTATGTTTTCAAATCTTCATATTTTTTGTCTTCACTAATTTTGTTTGTGTAGATCTCTTCTCCTGAGATACGCTTTTCTTTTTACTATATTGAATTATTACCCTGAAGGTAACACTCAGATGGTACTGTCTTATGTGCGACTAATATAAATCCTCAAATTTAAATTGCATGCTACTTTGTCTCTCCAAATCTTTTTCTATATTTATGTATCCATAAAGATATCCATGAATATTATTTATGTAAGAGTCTGTACCACCAACTCTACAAGGGTAGGAAACATATTCTCATCATTCTGTGAGAAAGCCTAGTATGGAGACTTGTAGAATAATCATGTAGGCCTTGGAAATACTTCACTTATTTATATTGTCATACAAGCCTAGGAAATGAAGAGAGGGCATTTGCTAATGATACTATACCTTTAGCCTGCTAGGTTCTCACCCTAGTACTATCACTTAGGAGCCATGTCACAGTATCCACAAATTCTCCCTGAGGGTAGGATTGGTTGTGCTTTTCATTTTTTGTCTTTGTTGAATCCATAGAATCTAGAATAGCGTTTGGCCCATACTATATACTCAATAGAGTTAAAATAATGTATTTACTTTTTTAAAAAACTTGACAGACAATTCTAAGCTTCTCACTACTTGAAAGCTCTGCTTATGCATTCCACGTCATTTATCTGTTTGGCAGACTGACACCAAAACTTACAGCACCATTATCATATATTTATTCTGTAATTTTCCCTCAGTTTCTCTTCTCAGTGTTCCAAATATGTTTTTCCTTAAAGCCAACAACACAGATTTCCAGACCTATCTAGAGTGTTCCTCAGGACAGTATTCATTCTGAATGAAGATGGAACAGCATCTTTCATGTACTCATAGGCAACTTCAGCATTTTAATCTATGTTTGCTTGCTTCAGTTGAATGAAATAACAAACTTTCGATAACCACCAGCTGAGAATGAATAATGTAGATTCTGTCTCTGGCTTTCAGATGTCCTCGGTACCACACCAACTTAGAATGTATCAGGGAAACAATCTACTGCTGCTATTAATTGCATGTGTGTGACTCCCAAGAGGGCAAAGAAAAATGATTGATGTGTCTTTCTGTCGCCCTTGAAATTAGATGAAATGGGTTAATGTGTAGAAGACTGCCAAGACCAAAAGTATGTTCCATGAAACTTGGCGAAGGAATCAAAGCTGGCAAAGGAACCAAAACATTCTTAATATGCAGGTTGGGATCATGTTGAATTCACATCAACAAATCACAGTTCTCTGAGGCCCAGCTCAGCAAATTTATGTTGTTTAAGAAAGAAAAGCAACATGCTGCAGAGCTACAATTGTACTAAATGGCTTGGACTTCGTGCAGCACATGGTGAACATTTATTCTGGTATTTCAGAGTTGAACAAGGTTTTTTTCGAAAGTCTACTCTTAAAATATAAACAAATCAAACTTGTAGAGGAATATACTGTTCATTCTGTTGAAAATGTAACAATTCTCTGTACCCACAGTATCCACCTTCTTTTTTATTATTACGTGAAATCTAAGAAGAAATGAAAGAAAGTCATTGAAATTCACCTTTAGTTACCATAACAATAACTTATTTTTTGTGTGTAACTGGTAATCCCAAATAGCTAGCTTCAAATGCTTACCATTTACTAATATCTAAATAGATGTTCAGACCACGGGTTTTCACTTGTCTCTTCTTGGTTGATTTGTGTGGCTCTTTTATGCAACTTCGTGTAGTTGGAAATGAAGGGCCTGACTTACTGCCTTGTAGATTCATAGTGAGCTATCAATTGAGTCATTTGTCTCCAGCAATTTATCCCAGGCTTCGCTTGGGTCAGTGCCATCAGAGAACTATTGTAAACGTCCCAGTTTTATTTCAGCTGATGTCATGTCACATATGATCCTATCAGATTGGTCAAAGCAAGTCACATGGCCAAATTATAGTCAACATGGAAGCAGACTACACGTGTGAAGACAGGGAGGTATGAAGCACACAGAACCAATGCTCTAACAACCTACCCCTTGTATTTATGCTATTTGTATTCTGATCAGTAACCAGTTGTACACCCTGCATGACAAATGAGTGTAACCTCAGAAAACACCTGATTTCAAATACGATTTGGCTTTCTTATTCTGAGTTTTCATTGTTATCCCATATTCTATCTTCTCACCTATTTCTATGGAGTAGATAACACCCAGTCCTTTTATTATTTGACACTGATGTTAAAATAAGGAAAAACAAGATTAATCCCTTCTGAATGCTGAAACAACTGATCAAAGATGATTCCTTTACTCCATAAGCAACTTTGAGCTGAGTACAGAGAGCAAATTTTCTGTTGCAAATAGCAGAGGTAGGATAACAATGGAACAGTAGCTGATGAAACTTACCAAAGATTAGCAGGTCAGACCTAAACTCTAGTAAGTGGGCCAAGAGATGGGAATGTTTGTTTAAAAGCACGATCTATGTTCACCAATGATAAGCAGAAAATATTTCTGATTCCTGAAAATGAACAAAGTGTTGTAGTGGCATTGCTTGAGTATATACTTAAAATTGATGATAAGAAATCAAACACAAATTTACCTAGCAGAAATGTTACATTCCATGAAGATATTTTTGGATGTGTAGTGCCTTTCAGACTGGCTTTCCCAGGAATTGCTTTTCATAGTTTAACAAGGGAATATGAATGGTCACTTCTTCTTACTAAATTTCTAAGTGAATTCATACAATATTTTAAAACATACATGAGTTCACAGTAAACTTATTTTAAAATATCTAGAAATTGAACATAAAAAGTATAAATTGGTTGTAATTTTTGTAAGTAGGATATAAAATGTGGGAAGATATTAACAAAAATGGCTTTTCCTGCACAGTCCATGTTTTTATTTTGTTTTTGTTTTCTGATTCTAAAATTTAAAAACAAAACTGTTAAAAGTCATGCATCCACTAAAATTGAATAGTTTAGAAAAATGATACAATCATGAAAAATCTGAATGATGGAAAAGAAAGCAATGACTGAGGAACACCTATGTTGTCGGAGAGAATATTACCCTTGTCTCCATTCTATTTACAAGTATTTCCTTCAGAGAGGAGGAATGAAGGCAGAAACTGAGGAGGAAAGTGTACACCTTTCGAATTCAGCAAATTGTAGGGTAAAACCATAAGCAGTTTAAAAAGTGTGAGGTGGCTGGTGACATTCAAAAATGTTCCAAAAGCTAATCATTTTACTTTGAAACGAAGCTACTGAATAGTGTGTAATAGATGAATCAGGTTTTTTTTTGTTGTTGTTTATTTGCTTTGTTGTTGTAGTAACATAGAGGATTTATTTAGATAGTATCTCTGGTCCTCACAAGAGAAATAACCTGGAGAGATTAAGTAGAGGTGAATATGTAAATTCTGTCTACCATTTCTTAAATTTGCAGTAGTAGGATTTCAGCAAGTGGGGCACATTTACTACATTTATCTTAAAACTGACAAAATTACTTACATTTGGAGAAAACAGCGATAATGAAACAATTTCAGTATTTGACATGAAATAAATACTAGTTATTACTACTATGTTACTCCTTTAATTATTTTAGTAATTTTTCTTCAGAGAAAAATTTAAGCCACAACTGTAATGAAATGTGTTCAGTGAGCAAGCTATTTACTTTCTTGTTCATGATTTTACTATCATGTTAACTGACATAAGACATTAACTTTAGTTCCTTCAGTACAAGCTCCTTTCTAGTACTTTCACTATTTTTACATTTTCACACATCATATTTTTCTTGTTATAACTACACAAAGAGTAATTTTCCACAGACTAGGAGAACCCAGACTAGCCTGAATTGTCCAACAGTTCAAACACAGCTGAAGGACAATATATAGTATAGATGCTAACCTTTCATTTATGCTACTAGTTTCCCTTAGTTGAGAAAGCTTTGAGATGTTGTCTGTCTCTCATTTGTAAGACAGAATCTTTTGTGTCTATGTCTTGTACTTGTTTTTATTCTTTTATTTTGTTATGAAACTTTGTTTTATTATTACATTAAAGAACTATGAACAAACAAAGCCAAAAAGTTACCTTTCTCCTCACACTCAGCATAGCTCCTCTCTTTCGTCAAGCTATTGTGTTTATATCACCTTCTAGCATGGGTGCCTTTTATTAACCTTGTTTGCTTAGAACTTTCTCCCCACATTCTCAGTTACTTCTAAAATGAAAGAGATATAAGTTTACAGTAATTGTACATTGAATGTCAGTTTGCTTTTACACAATATAACATAAGCATATTCAGCTTTGGATGACTTGGATCTACATCATCCAAAGACATGAAAGATGAAATTTACTGAGCACTTAATACTTGTCAAGCACTATGCCAGATATTTTATTTGTGAGATCTCATTAAATTTTCCCACAAACTTTGAAAGTAGTCTTTATCATGATTAATAAAGAAGAAAGTGAGTCTTGGAAATCAAAGGTAAATACCTATAATTGCAAAACTAAAAACGGCAGTCATTGTTTTTACTCACCTATTCTGACTCTAAATTTCTATATTAACCCTAAAGTCATACTATTCCTATGAAATTTCCCAATTTGACATTAAAATCTTATAAGTCAATAACAGTGGGTCTTAAAATCTACACATCCATATATAATTTCTATAAAATAAATGAACAAATATTTGTAATACTGAAGATCACAGTACAAGAAATCCAAGAGGGACTCTCATTTCAGCATTTTTGAATTCAATGGTTTAAAACCTGAAGTAAGGTGGCAGATGGTAACTAGGAAGGTTTCTGATGATGCTAACTTGGCTTGATTTTGTGGGAGGAGAAATCTCACACAGACAGGCAACATGAAGCTGTAGATGGACCGCAGTGCTGTGGGTGAGGGGTAGATTGATGGCAGATAATAACGAATCCCCAAAAGGAAAAATAACATGCGGAAGCAAAGCCTCAGGGCCAATGTCAGGCACAGCATCCTGGATGTTTGAAACCTGAGTATATAACATCAGTCCACAATATTAATCTGTCATGGGATCACAGTGTCAGTGGAGGAGAGTAAACAGCATGGAAAGATAACTTTGCCTGTAACTCGCATCTGTCAACAGCTGAGCTCTACACCAACCAAAGGTTCTAAAGAGAAAATAGTTTAAAGCATTTCTGGAGTTACTTGGATGGTGTTCTTTACTGTAAAAAGCCAATTTTTGAAAAGTAAACAAGGTGCTCTGGAGAGTATGAAAAGGGAGAGAACCAAACACAGTTTTGGATAATTATATTTAATTTTCACTTCTGGAGCCATAGAACCAAAGGTAAAAGAAAATCCTAGAGTGACTTAGTAATATTTCTCTTTATAAAATTAATATTTGACCAGAATTCATGGGCCTCACGAAAGTGCAATGTGACATGTGGTCACATATTTAAAGCAGATAAGGTTAAGGTATAATTGTATGTTTTGCTTTTAGAAGAGACTTTGAAAGTATGGATTCAGTACAATCATGTGGAGCAGAAATAGTTCATAGTTACTTCTGTCTTTTTTTTAATGAAATTTACAAAGTAAGGACTAAGGTCACAAAGATATAATTACATATAATTGCAGGTAAACAACATATGTAGAAAGTTCAAAAGAAATGAGCTCCACAGAGGGAAGTCTTGGGCACAGGCACACACCACCAGGTAAGACCAGCATAGAGTATGCTCTGGTGTGGGTTAACTCTGGCATGTGGGATGAGCAACGTGTAATATTCCCATGTAGCAATGAGAATATGAGTCAGCAGTGGGTAACTTTGATGAGTCAATTTGTGCTCCAGCAGAAACACAGCAAAAGGAATTGGTGGGCAGAACAACCATTCCTTATCAGAAGGCTTGGGAGAACCCCAGGAAGAGAAGGCAGTTCTAGCCTTCCATAGGCCAAGGTCAGCCCCCAAGCGGGCAAAACTCCCACTGCAACCTAGGCCAGAGTACACAGCACATTTCTGGGATCTGATTTGGACACTACCCTAGAAATGTGGACACCAGAGTGATTTTAAGTTTCTTTGTCTTTGTCTGATATGATTTTCTTTTTCTATTTGGTTGACTTTTTTTCCTTCTTTTTCTTCTTCCTTTTTTACCTCTGAGGTTTCTTACCTTTTTCTGTTTCTTTTGCTTGTCTTCTTTCTCTTTTTCCTCAACTATCTCTCTTGATTTTATGATAACTTCATATGAGTAAACATAATCTCTTCTTCTAATTCAGTGCAATACTCCTTTGCTTTCCTTTCATTTTTTATTTCCTGAATTCTCCAGTTTCCTAAAATTTAGGTGGCCATCCTTTGCCCCAGAGCATTGTTTCCACTATATTTGACCCCGTTGTCCCTTGTCCACTTAAATAACCACCCATCATGAAACAGGTTAAAATTACTCTCCCAAGGGGAAAATCACCACATGGAAGTTCGTGGAATATGTTAAATCTTGTTACATAACTACAGAATCTGCTCCTGTGGATAAATATATTAAGTTAATACCACAGTTCCTCCATAAACAAGCTATGCTTGATGCTATTGTTATTGATAACTGTATTGTTTAGTCAGGATATCCTACCTGCTACAATCAGTTTTTCTCCCTTGTATAACAACACTGGGATTGTCTTGAGTCATAACCATCACCATAGTATAGTTTTAAAAGCTTGAATGCTGAATCAAATAGATACCAAATTTTGATTCTCCATTAACAGGGAAGAGAGGTTCTTGAGGTAGACACACAAAGATATCTATAACTAAGAAACAAAAGATATATTCTTTGAATATTGCTCAAAACAGATATTCTTTAGGGAATCCTTGATACTAGCGATAAAGCTATCTACTACAAGACGTCTAAAAGCAGCAACACAGAAAATAAAATAAAACAAAACATAGTTAGTAGTAAATGACAAAACACAGAAGCAAAATGCAACCCCAGAACTCTAGCCTACCCGAGCTGATATAGAGCACACTGGAAGCCACCCACTAGAATTTTGTAAATGTTAACAGCAGAACTGAAAAATCAAATGAAAATATCATTGCTCACATAAAACAAAAACAAAAAAAAAAGATTATCAAAATGAAAGACATTACAGCAGACATAGATCAAATGTAGAGGAGCTTGAGAAAATGATAGATACCATGAATGCCTGACACAGAAAAAAAATGGTATTCATGAAAGAGAGTCAAACAGAAATCCAGGAGATTAAAAGCTCTACTGAAAGTATGCAAAAAAATTGGAATGAAAAAGAGGACAAAATATTAGATTCAGAACATAGGACTGTGGCTTTTCATGGTTAGTGACCATGAAAAGAAAATTATCTTGGAAATAGCAAGAGACCATGAAAATTCAATCCAACAGCTACAACATGAAGCAAAGAAGAATAATATTAGACTGATTAGAGTCAAAGAGGAAGATGAGGATAGCGGAAATGCCATAATAAAACAAAACAAAAACAAACAAAAAAACATCTCCTTGTAGCCGGGTGTGTTGGCACATGCCTGTAATCCCAGCACTTGTGAGGCTGAGGCAGGAGGATCAGTGTGAGCTTGAGACCAGCCAGGGCTACAAAAGTGAGTTCAAGGCCAGGCTGAACTGCACAGCAAGACCCTGTCTCAAAAAGACAAAAAAAGAAAAACTCCTCACAGGAGTAATGTCAGAAAACTCCCCAAACATGGATAAAGAACTTGATATACAAATAAGTGAAGCATATAGGACTCCAAATAGCCATGTCCCAAATAAGTCTACAAGAAAGCTTATAAAAATCAAGATTCCAGAAGTTCAGAATATTATGAGTATTTACAAGAAATAAAACACTTATAAAGAAAAGCCGATCAGAATCACATCAGAATTTCCAGAAAAGTTATGTATTTCAAGTATTACGGGGGCAATAATTTCCAACCCAGACTTCTGTACCCTGCAAAACTATGATAGTTTTTTTCATTTTTTATTACTTCTAGTAAGAAATAACAACATGATAGTTGCAAAACATGTTAGTAGTACATTCGCAATAATTGACACATTGCATATTGTTGTCCTCATAATAGTTATACAGAGCACAGGGTGTGGACATAATACTTTTTCCAATCAATATTGGTAAGGGAAGAAAAAAATTTCCTCTTTGAACTGAGAGGAAGTAGTTTCATACACAGTCCAATGTTCCTTAATCCTATTGGATTACCGTGAAACTGGCAATGTTGGAGGCTCTGCGTTTTCTGCCTTGTAAGTAAGCTTTTCTGCTGGGTGATCAAGGGCAAGTTAAAGCAAGACCTGTATAACAAAATATTCACCTTTATATCTTCCAAGGTCAAATCCCTTCAGGATCAACTTTGAAATCATGTACAGTGGTTTGTAGAACTGTTGTCAGTGTCACCCTTCAGGTCGAGTCACGGCCATTGCTTGACCAGTTTGCTTTCTGTGAAAGCCTCAGATAATGTTTTTTATCCAGGTTACTCTCCTTAGACACACTGTACTTCATTTATTCCTTTCCTCTCAGGTCCCATAATCTCCTTTACCAGAAAAGTTGAGACACCACTGAGTTATAGTATGTTACTGCACAGGTTCTTTTATTTCCTGAGTCCTCACTGACCTTGAAAGGTTAGGGTCAAAATGTTCGCTATCCTCATAGCCCTTCTTTTTCTCCAATTTTTGGTCTGTTAACTTGCATTCTCAAGCTTCGAGCAGAGAAACATCGTGATACTATTACTCTGTAACATAGGTAATTGAGCTTAACATCACTGTCTTTCTGAATATCAAACATCTTTGCCTTCGCCTGGAATTGATATTTTCCATCAATCATTGATATCTAATAAATCTCTATAGAAAAGGTTAAAAGCAGTTACACATTTTACACAGACATTTAGAAATCCATGTATGTACAAAATTGTCGCCTGTCAAGCTTATGGCATTTTGCCCAGTTTCTTACTCTCAATTTTTAAGTATACTGTGTAGGGTTGACTTTGATGGCATGAAATTCTTTAGTTGTTCCTTGTCATGAAAATATTTCACTTGTCCCTCGTACTTCAAAGAGAATTTTGCCAGGTATAGTAGTCTGGGCTGAAATTTGTTTTCATGGAGGACTTGAAGAACTCTGCTCCATGCTTTTCTTGACTTCATGGTTTGTGAAAAGAAATCTGCCATTAATCTGATGGGTTTTTTTTCTTTAAATGTGATCAGTTTTTCTCTAGCAGCTTTTAGTATATTATTCTTCCGCTGAATTTCTGGAATCTTGAGTATTATATGTCTGGCCATGTTTTTAGTTGGGTTGATGTTATTTGGAGTTCTATATGCTTCAGTTTTTCTGTATGTCTGATTGTTTTTTCATATTTGGGAAGTTTTCTGCTATTGCTTCTGTCTATATTCTTTTTATATCATTTGTATGGACTCCTTTCTTGTTATTAATCTCATGTTGTTGATATTTGCATCATCTTGCAGATGCTAAATTATTTTTTTCCTGAATCTTAGTTGTTTTTAAGAGATCCTTTCTTACCTTTTCACTAGCTGTGACAGTATCTCCAAGGTCTGAGACTGTCTTCACTTTCGTTCATACAGTTTTGACAACTTGTGTTTCAAATTATGTTTTCCTGTATATCTCTTTGAAACTGTTTCATGCGAACTATTTCATTACTATATTGCTCAATCAGGGAATCCATCATTTTTCTATTCTCCTCTAATTTTTTATCAATATCTTCTTTAGTAGTACGGAAGTGTCTCATTAGAGTTATCCTTAATTTCTCTAGTTCAGAGATTATTTCCGCTCTGCTCTCCTCTGTATCTTTGTGTAGTTGTTTCTCTACTTTAGATGCTATTAATTTAGAGAGGTCTTTTTTAACTTTAGAGGTTATTTCTGCTCCAGCTTCCTTTATACGTTTCTGCAGTTGTTTTTCCACTTCAGAGTTTATTAATTCATGCATTTATTTTTTTTTACTTCAGATGTCATTTCTGATCTGAGTTGCTCTATATGTTTCTGCACTTGTCTTTCTACCTTGGATGTCAATGATTCAGAGATTTCATCTGCATGATTCCCATTTTCTTCCATGATAGTGTTTCCTGTATTTATTTTGGGTGGACTCGGGGCCTGGGATTGGATCTTGTTCTCTGTCTGTATCATTTTTCATAGCAGTGATCTCTGCCCTTTGGTGAACTTATACAGTTTAGGGCCTATGAAATTTGAGTCCGGATCTACAAAGCTTGTTCACCTCCAGAGGTGCCTGGCTGCAAGTTGGAGGGCTGGCTACCATGAGGCCCTGTGGGTCTGGACAGTGGTCGGCTGTGTGGGGATTGTGTATGTAGTCGGGGTTTGGTCAGCTGTCAAGTTGGGGATGAATTCGGGCTGAGAGAGCTCTTACCTGGTCAATGTGAGTCCTGGTCCAGAAGGTGGGTGGAATTGGAGCTCGGGCTGTTGATGAGTCTGTGGATGGACCTTGGCTGAGTCCACTGGTTGGCCCAGTCAGGATTGTGGGCAGGGTCCAGGCTGGAATTCAGGAATGGTGTACATGTCTTGGTGATGTTTGGGGATGGCGGTTCAGGTCTGGGGACTGGAGTTTGGGCTGGGGGCTGTGTGGCCAGTAGAAATGGTGCTGGGGGGTCTGAGTGGGAGTTCAGAGATGGTGGGTCAGGTCCAGGGTCTGGAGTTTGGGCCGGCAAAGCAGGAGCAGTTGGAATGGCGCACGGGTCCGGGGAAGGCAGGTCAGGAAAACTATGTTTCAGTGAAATTTAAAATGTAATATAAAATTTACCAATGAAGAAAAGCCTATGTCCTAATGGATTCTATTGAATTCTGTCAAAAATTTAAAGAAGATTTAATGGCACCAATTCTGTTTATCTTTAACACATTGTAAGGGTGACAATACTTCCAAAATCATTCCTGTAAGGAACTATTACACAAATACCCAAACCAGAGAAGGAGTCAACTAAAAAAAGAAAACTACATACTAATATTTTCAATGAACATAGATGCAAAAATTGTCAATAATATATTTTGGCAAACAGTAAATCACCAAAAAGTTTATACACCATGAGCAAGTAGGGTTCTTCCAAGTAACATAGGGGTGGCCCAACATACAAAAATCAACAAATGAAATGTGCCATAGCAACAGAGTAAAAGACAGAAGTCATAAAATCATGTCAATAGATTCATGAAAAGCATTTCACACAGCCCAACACCAATTAATAATAAAACACCACAGAAAGTCAGAATACATGGTCAGTATTTCAATTTGATAAAGGCATCTATGACAAACCTAAAAACAACATACTAAATGGACAAAAAACTAGCGGTTTTTATTCCAAAATCAGGGACAAGGACATCCACTATCACCACTCTTATTCAGTGTTGCTCTGGTAATATTAGCCAGAGCATGTAAAGAAAAAAAAATGAAACAAGGATAGGAAAGAAAGAAATTAAATTATCATTATTTTCAGATGACATGATACTCTCCACCAAAGATCCAATAAACCTCCACCAAAACACTCTAGATTTAACAACTAAATTCAGTACTGGAAACAAAATTAGCCTCAATAATCCATAGCATTCTTGTATGCAAATAATAAACACACTGAGAGAGAAATCAGGAAAACCACATCTTTCACAATAGTAGGGCTGGCCAAATAGCTCAGCAGATTAAAGTGCAGGGGCTAGGGGTTCGATCCCTCGGCCTGCCATGCTGGCCTCACCGCTGCAGCATGCTGAGAGGGCAATTGAAACTGGGTATGGTGGTGTGCACCTGCAATACCAGCTCTTGACAGGCTGAAAACAGGTAGATCACTATGAGTCCAATCTAGTAGTGAGACCCTAAATACCCTGTAGACCCTTCCCTGAAAATACAAGAAAAAGAAAAATCATTAAAAAAAGAAATATTTAGTCATCAGTCACAGCAAAGGTAGTAAATATCTGTACATCAATGACTACAATATTCTGAACAGGAGATCCTAGAAGGGATCAGAAAATGAAAGGTCTCCCTTGCTCATGCATAATAAAATGATCATATTCTCAAAATTTTGATACATATGCAATGCAGTCTTATTCAAAATATCATTAACATAATTCACAAACTACAGAAAATTCTCCTAAAGGCCATTTGGAACAAGAAGAGATCTAGAATGGGAAAAACAATTCTCAACAACAAAGGTAAGGCAGGGAACATCACAATTTCTGAACTGAAATCCTACTACAAAGTTACAGATTAGAAGATGCAGAAACAAATCCAAACACACTCAGCCATCTTATCTTTGACAAAAGAGCCAAACACTCACTGGAAGAAAGATAGCCTCTTTGATAAATGATGCTTGAAAAACTGGCTTTTCATATACCAAAGACTAGAATTAGACCCATGTCTATCAACATACACTAAACTAATAATAAAATGGATCAAAAATATAAATATTGAAATAGAAACACTATCTGCAAGAAGAGAGTATAGACAAACAGTAAAGGACTTAGGTGTAGGCAAGGATTCATGAATAAAACTCCAATTAAATAGGAAATTGGAAATAATGCAAAAAATCAACAACTGCAATCTCACCCTACTAAAAAGTTTCTTTCCAACCAAGTAAATCACCAATAGAGTGAAAAGACATCTCATAAATAAAGTGGGAAACAAATTTAACCAGTTGCCCCACAGATAGAAGACTTATTTGTAGACTACATAAAGAATTTCAACATCAGACCTCCCAAATTTAAAGACTCTGCTATGGTTTGTGTCTGGATGTCACCAAAACTTCATGCAGTGATAAGGGCGGGATTCTACAGTTTATGACTCATGTTCTAATGCTGGGATAATTAGTGTATCCACCCTGGAACAAGCAGCCTGCATACAATATCAGGAAGGGAAAGAGGCTTGTTCTCTTTCTTCTTCTGTTTTTGCTCTTGTCGCTTTTGTTGTTTTCTACCAACATGAACCGTTGCCCTCTCCCATGTTCCACTCTGTCTTGGAGGATGACAAATACTGACTGAAACTTCCACAAACTCTGTGGTAAATAAATCTTTCCTTTCTTGATTCTGTACATCAGGCATTTTGTCTCAGCAATGACAGAACAGTGCCTAAGACAGATCTAATTCAGCAGTAGTCATATGAGGAACACACACTTTTCAGATGAAGAAGTCCAAATAAGAAACAAAGACATGAAAGACTGTTCAACATCACTTGTCATTTGAAAGGTGCAATTTAAAACAATGCTGAGTTTACATCTCTCCCCAGAAAGAATGGCTATCATGAAGAAATTAACCAATAGCAGTTACTGGACAGGCTGTGGGGAAGAAGAAACCCTAAAGTAAGGACTGATGCAAACAATGTTGAAATCAAAGTGGATGTTCTCCAAAAACTTCAGATTGGAGGTTCCATTTGACCCAGCTATTCCTTTTCTTTGTATTTCCTAGAGGAATTAAAACATCATAGCTTAGTAATATGTGTGCACCTATGTATACAGCAACATAGTTTGTAATAGCTAACTCTTGGAAACAACCCAAATCTCAATCAACTGAGGAATGTATAAAAAGATTGGGGCTGAGCTGATGAGGTATCTCAGTGATCTAAAGCACTTCCTTAGGCTAGGTTAGATTTAGACAGGTGCAGGAGACCGTGGTTCAATCGCCAGCACCACGTGGTGTGCCAGCCGTGCACTCAGGGTGGGCTGAGCCACAAAAAAGGGGGGAGGGCTTTTCTATAAAATGAAATAGTACTGTGACATAAAGAATGATAAACCTGCAACATTTCTAAATAATGGATGAAATTTGAAACTATACTCTTAATTGAAATAAATCTTGCACATATGTGTAATTATCACATTGTCTCCCTGGTGTGAGAAATTATAAGATTAAATACAGACCAAAATATCAAACATCTACTATAAAATTGGAAGAAATTGTTCAAAAGGAAAGAGAAACTAGGGAGCAGGATGGGGAAATGAGGAAAGGGAAGAGAGTAATAATAATAATAATAATAATAATAATGAGATAAAATGAAAACAAAGCTTCATTAAAATAGGTAAAGGAAGGGATTTGAAGGTAGAAAGAGGGATTGGGAAAGAAGAGAGGAATGAAAATTAATCATATACAGGCACATATCCACATATAATGAATATGATCATTATGTAGATCTAAAATACACCAATAAACTTAATTTAACAAGAAAAGAAACTACTAGAAATTTCAAGGTGGTAACAGTAGTGCAAATCCCCAGAAGGGTCATACTAAGCAGAAGCCCAAGGTGATCGTACAGATGTATGCGCTGGAAGACAGCCCTGAGGAGTAGTAAGTGCACAGCACAGGATGTCTTTCTTGGCTGTACTTCTTGCCATACCGTTGCCTTACCAAAGTTTGCCCACTCCAATTCTGTACCAAGATTGCCTTGCCGTATTGCTGTCCCACTTTCTTGCAATCCTGGATCCTTAGGACAAAGTGTTTAGAAATGAAATAGATAAATAGGGAGCTAGACTTGTTAATACTACTATCAGTACCATCTGGTGATTTAAGATTAGGCAAGCTTGATTTAGACAGTGTCTCTCTAATGAGTGGTAATCATCATTAATGGTTGAACTTTCCCTTGAGGAACTGAGTTGAGACTTTTGACTCTGAAACTTAAAGAACACAACCTACTTTGATTGAGCAGTTCTTATTTTCTGTCCAGCATACCAGCTTCCACTGTAGGAAGGAGAGTCCGAACGCTGAAAAATTCCCACTTACTTTTCTCTCCAAGGATATTTGGACCTTCCACGGGGAAATTATTGGATATTCTTTTGTGTGTACAGCTGCGAAAAGTCTCTGGAAGGCTGTGTTACAGACACAGAAATAGATAAACAAGAAATGGAAGAAATATAATAAGTTGATCCATCTACAGGGTGGCATAAAATTGTTTGTTATTACCTGAATTTCATAGTTTTTTTTTTTTTTTTTTTTTTTTTTTTTTTTTTTTTTTTTTTTTTTTTTTTTTTTTTTTTTTTTTTTTGTGGGACCAGGGTTCAAACTCACGACCTTGCACTCACCAGGCAGGCACTTATGCCACGGAGCTATCTTCCCACCCCCGATATTACCTGAATTTATTTCCAGTTTTCTCTTAAACATAATTTCACAAACTTTTTCTTTTTGAAAATATTTAGTCTTCCCATTGAATAGCAACAAGTAAACCCCCTACCAAATAAATATTTATTTTGAAAACTTAAAAAATAAAATGAGTTTGAGTAAATTTACTATACACAGTAAGAATGACAACAGGATAACTAATGGTGGTCAAACCCAATGACAAGTTATAAACAAACAACCAGGTCCTACTTTTGATTAGCTTGTTTATATTGTCCTTAAGTGGGAATGGAAGTGAACTTTGGGCATTAGAAACTAAGTATGGTGCATTTGCCATCACAGAAAAACTTTAAAGATAAGATGTGTTAATTTGAGCATTGGCAAAACGGCAGAGTATGAGAGATCTTCATTTATTGACAGAAGCTGAGGTAAGACGGAGGCGGAGAGGAGAGCTGTAAGGATGCTATGCTGTTGACTTTGAAGACAGAATAACCGTGAACCAAAGAGTGCATGTGGGCTTAGAGGCCTGTTGCAAAGCTGTGAATGATAATGTTGCTCCTAGTGAAAGTACATATAACAGAGAGAAACAGAGGAGAAGGTCACCACTAAGCAGTAATTTATTGATAGGGCTTCAGAAGGAAATGAAGATCTCGTCACTGGAAACTGAGAGACTGGGAGTCCATGCAATCTGGTAGCAGGAAGCCTAGGGCACTTGCATACTGAAAATACAATGGAGCAGAGAATGGCAAGATGATAACAAAATATTTAGCTGAAAAGGCTTTGCAAGCAGTGTTGAAAAGTATGGTGCTGTTTCTTCTTTTTTGTTAACATAAAATATAAAGAATAAAACAAATTAAGGGAAGAACTCTTCAGCATGAATGAATGGCTTTGGAAATTCTCAGCCTATCCATATGTCAAAAGATGAGTTATCTTCAGAGCTTTTTGAACGACAACATTGCCTGACAATATATGTTTTTCTTTTACCCCCAAATTTTTGGTGATTTGTTATATGAGTCAAGTGAAGTTAATATCGTGGTCAAAATGAAGAGTACCAGATAAGAGTATGGTTATTTTGAGAAGACAACACCTCAGATTAAGGACTAGCATGATAACATAAGCTAAATATTTCTCTCTTGCCTCACTTAAGCATGGAAAGGTTATATGTATCCATGGTGTCTATAAAAGTTGCAGCATTATAAGTTACTGCACCTGCAGGCCTAGTGACTCCAACCTATGCCCAATAGCTGTTCGTTAAATTCTAAATGCTCACTTCCGCATCAGCAGTCAGCTCAAAGTCGGCTAGACCCTGGTTTTAGGATGGCCTCTGCATGGATAACCTGGTTCTTCCCCATGTGGCACTTCATCCTCTAGCCTCTAGCCTTGCCTATTCTCAGTACAGTGGCTTCGTGCCAAGAGAGAAGGTCAAGGTCAAGGCTCTGAGCTGACATTCTGTTGCTTCTACTAAATGAAGAAAGTTTCACAACCAACTCAAATGAAAGAGGTGGAGAAAGAGACTCCAAAATTTAAAATGAGAAGCTACGAAAACCCCATTGAAAGCACAAATAGAGTTATGGGTAAAAAAACGGAAATGTTGTACATTAACCTCTACACTCCACACAAGCATACCAGTAAATTGACCCTCACAGTGGAAGTGAAGCCCAGAAACCTGAAAACATCAGTTTCTGAAGTATCTCAACTAATACCATAGGTCCATAGTCCAAAAAGGAAAGATAAAAGGAGGCAGAAGGAGAAAGAGTTAAGATTGACTCACAGGTAAAAAATATTACCAGAGAGCCGAAAAGAAAATACACGGCTTGAGCATCATTCTATGCTCTGGGAATGAGTATGGCATACTATTCTGCTAGATTTTTTTTTTTCAAAAATGTCAAGTTGTCTGACACTCAATAGCATCTATCCTCTAATACACTGATTACCATTGTGAGGTTTACCTGAATGTGTTAAGTAGTCTCTTTTCAAAAGGCTTAACCCACAAAATAAAATCTGGACCAGGAAAAGTGCATGTAATTAACCTCAAAATCAGCTAAAATCAAACAAGAATTTCAAATAAGGCTATGATATCATAGTTTTAATTTCCTAAAAAATAATAATACACAGTAATCCAGAGCACCAAGACATAAGTGGCATCATAAATTCTCCTAACAAAGAAATGTGCAAAAGATTGGAAACATTTCTACCCAAAAGATTTTACAAAGAATAATTCAAGATGTGTCATCTAGATTAACAGTAGTACACAATATTATAAAGATGATTATAAATCTATCATGGTTCAGCAGCAAAATTTCACCTAAATTAAGTCCAATTTATTTAAATTCCGTCAATCCAAAACAAATTGTTTCTGTAACTAAGCTGAAACTATTGCAGCCTGTTATGGTTTGTATCTAATTGTTCCCCCAAAGTTAGAGCGGAAGCTATTACAGCTTGTTAAAGTTTATATCTAGTTGTCCTCCCAAAGCCTCATGGAAATTACAGGATTGTCAAGTGCTGGGCTTGAGGGGCATGGCCAAGAGAGGCGTGAACAATTAAACTGACAGCATATACCGTCACAGGTTCCCCCAAACTCCGGCCAGGCCGTGGTCTTTCTTGTAGGTATGGAACAGATCATCTTGGACATGCCAGCCCCCAGCTTCTCCTCCAGACCCTATAGAGTGGGGGCAGTATCTTGAAATCTCCAGTAACTGTGAGCTAAATAAACCTTTCTTTCCCTAACCTTGTGTATTGGGTATTTGTCCCAGCAATGACAGAACAGTAACTAAGAAATAGCCTAATAAGAAATTTTACTCCTTGTCTATGTTTAACAGGTAATATTCAAGGCAAGTTAATGAAAGCTACTCAGTTTAATTTTCATTACAATCCATATGGTGAACATCATTGTCCTATTTTGAAGTAATTGAATGATTCATGTGTAGTTGTACAAAATCTAAACGGTAGGACTGGGATTCTAAGTGAAATCATAGCAAACATTCTTTCTGCTTCTTTACAGTGTCTTGTTGTGGCTATGTGTGAGTGATATACTTCAAAGCAAAACCCAGGATGTTATACATGAGTATATGTTAATTAGTAGCAATGCACGGAAGTTGTTTTATTCATATTGGTTAGTACATATTTGTCGTAGATGATGACTCCATTCATTGTGAGGAGTTGACACACATACATGCCATTTCTTAATTCATTTCTTTAGTGCTTTCATCCCTTCTCCCTGCATCATTCATACAAACCCATTTGGGCACATGAAACATGTTTATATGTGGTTGGATTGGGGTCAGATAATGAGAACTGTCCATTTAGGTGTGAGCAGTGACATGTGAGTTAATTACTTGACCAAAGAGTGGCTAAGTTCTTTCCTTCCCTCTGGAGAGTGAACAACAAAGTAGAACGTAGCATACGCTCCACTGGTCCGGGTTCTAGAGTGGCTGGCAGGAGAGCGAAGAGAAAGACCTTGCCTACCTGTGATAGACAAGTGCTGCTAGATGTAAAACTGTACAAGTACTGAGTTGAGTCTCTGAGTTCTTGGGGTTTCAGATTACAGCCATAATGTGTTCTGTCTTTACTGAGGCATGTGATGCTCTTTTATCTCCAAGGGGAAACCCTTCGTAGGTTACACTAATTCCGTATCTTATTTTACCTGTAAGAAATAAACACCTGTCTTAGTTAGCTTTCTTTCCTTGTGACAAAGTATCTAAGATACTCAGCACATAAGAAGGAAGCATTAATTTTGGCTTGCAGTTTCAGAGTTAATCAGTAACCTGTGTTGTTTGGTGGCCTATGATGAGTCACAAACACTGGCAGGAACATGTGGAAAAGCAGCTGGCACTTTATGGTAGGACAGAAGCAAGAGAAAGAGGGGGAAGAAGTCTCTGGCTCCCTAATATTGTCTTCAAGGGCATGTTCACAATGATTTTTCACTAGGCCTTGTTCCTAAAGTTTCCTCCACCCCCTACATGGCTAGCTCAGCACTGGGTCTTTTGTATGTGGGTCTTTGGGGGATGTTTAAGATTCAAACCACAGCACAAATGATCTTCAACTTTCCAACAAAACACAGGGATAGCCTAATCAGACATATCCAGATACAGAGACAGGATTTAGGCTTGAACAGATTATTTCCAGGTAATTTTTTTTTTTTTTTTTTTTTTTTTTTTTTTTTTTGTCTTTTTGAGACAGGGTCTCGCTATGCAGTTGAGGCTGGTCCTGCACTCACTTTTGTAGCCCAGGCTGGTTTCGAACTCGCACCAATCCTCCTGCCTCAGCCTCCCAAGTGCTGGGATTACAGGCGTGAGCCACCATGCCCAGCTTCCAGGTAATTTTAAAAATAGTAATGTATGCTGTTTTTCATATAACCAGTGGTGGAGTTTCGGCAACAATTTCAAATTTAGAATTTGTAATAGGTCCCTAGATGATGCTGTTTTGTGAGTTGATGCTATTACATGGAGTAAAACACAGTAAATTTCACAATAACTAAAGTATTCAGTGGGATGTGAAGTGGTGATGTGGTACTGTCAAATTGTTATAAAAGTTTCTAAAAGCTTGCTCTCAATTTCTATACCTGTTTTGCTGCAGACCATCAATAAAACCACTACGGATGTTGCTGAGTTCAGGAAACAACACTTTGAATGGTACGGGCACAAACGGAAAACCTTCCTTGGTTTGTCATTCCAGTGAACTGTGAATTTTTACAATCAAAAACTTACAATTTTCCACAAGTTGTTCAAAAACTGACATAAAGAAGTTTTGTGGAATAGACTGGAATGAAAAAAACATAAGTACCCCAGAGAGCATCAAGACATTGATGATAAAACTAGAAATCTAGATATTTCAGATCATCAGTATTTCCCCTAGCCAAATTTTCCAAGCATTTTACTAATTTTTACAGAAAAAAATATTACCACTTAACATTGTGCATATTATTTGTAGTTAACTACACAGAAATTATTCTCAGAGATGGAGTCAACTGTGTACAGTTTTTACTTCCTGCAATGTATCCTGGATTTCCGTGCAACTTTCTGTACGTAGAAGGACGCTGACTGCACTGCATAAATAAACTGGAGTCTCATCTGAGTCTGATATTTGTCACCCGAGTTTAAGCACCAAGGCTGAAGAATAGAACGAAAACAACTTAGATGTTTGGTGAGTTTATTTCTCTCTGAATGGCCATATATGGTGATGCTTAAATTTAAGTCTGTTGTGAGTCCACAACACTCACAGTACATCTATTCATGTATTATTAGGATTCCACAGGCTGTCCCTGTTGACATTCTGGGCAAACAATCCTTTGTTGTGGTAGTTGTTCTACAGAGTGTAGGATGGTTAGGAGCAGCACCCTTAGCTGTACCCACCAGAGGCCACCGTGTGGGCTCCAGCTGTTATGGCCTGAAGCTGTCTCCAGATACTGACAGGTTTTTTTTTGTTTTTTTTTTGTAAGACAGAAGTTCAAACTCAGGGTCTCACATAAGCTAAGCAAACACTATCACTACAGAATATTAAGCAGCAAAAGTTATTATTTGGTAAGAACTGTTAATAGACCTTGCTATTATATATAGTTTTTCATAAATAATTTTATTAATTTCCTAGTAAATCATTAATAAATTCACTATGATGAATTAAAATACTAAATACACTGTACTTTTTAAAATTCATTTTCTTCATGTATTTGCTACAGGATCTTACCATGAAACTCGGACTCACAATGATTCTCCTGTTTTCAGCCGCCCCAGCACTGGGATTACAGGTGTGCACCACTGTGCTGGGGCTCAGTGGGCAGCCAAGTGCACCCAGGGGTGGAGCCAGTGCGGCATGTGGTGCCAGGATTGAATCCTAGTCCCTGAACTTGCCTAAGCAGGCACTTGGTACACTGAGCTATCTTTCTAGCCTATATATTAGGAATCAAACTCATGAAAGCACTTTCCAGGTAGGTGCTATGCCTGCTGAGCTATATTGCAGCCCTACAACTCTTCAGAAAAGATACATATAACAAAACATTTAAAGTCTCACTTTGTTCACATTTTATGAGAGAATTTTGAAACGTTTCCATCACGTCTTGATTTAAGTTTTGAACACACTACATCAAACAGTAGCCTTGATCAAATGTTGCTCAGAGACAACTAAGATATAAAATATTTAAATTGTTGAATATAGATGCAGAAGTTAGAGTCATGTTCAGACATGTAGGGTCACACATCTACTTTCCAGCTTCAGGAAAGAAGTACCTGTGAGGAGGCTTTAACTTCCATCCAGCTGGAGGTGCTGTGCCTTTAAGCAGAGCCAGCTGCAGTAACCTGCAGAACTCTCCTGGAATGCGAAATGTTCTGGGATTCTGCCCAGTCAGGCCTCTGGCGGGGCTGTGGCAGCTTTGTTTGTGGGCAGGCAGCCTCCTCACATTTCTGTTACTTTATCCTTAAAGAAGTTGCCATGGAGACTGGCATGGAGATGGCAGTCTGCCAGACAGGGTTTTAAGTTGAAAGAAGCACACACACACGCAGACACTCAAGCTTTTTCTCTCACATACTCCCAAAATAAACACATCCTTTTGTGTACATAATCAGCTTCTTAAAAATACACTTAGTGCCACTGCCTATTGGAGCAAATGGCTAAGGCATTGTTCTTCGCTAAGTTATCCAAAGAGACAGCACCAAATAAAGACCAGTTAATAAAGTAGGAACATGTCACCCATTAAAAGTAACCCATCAGAGCTCATGAAGGCCCAGCTAGGAGGCTCTGATTATAATGTTTTATCTTGGGAAAAGTCATGAGTAAGAAAAGTAAAGGGATCAGGTAAATTATTTTTTTAATTTGGTAAAAACAAATGGACTTGGCCACACTAAATATTTTTTTTTTTTTAAAAAAGCACTCCAGTGCTGGGGGCGTATCTCAGGGGCATAGCACCTGCCTGGCAAGCGTGAGGTCCTGAGTTTAATTCTCAGTACCTAATAAACCAAAAAAGAAAGAAAGAAAGAAAGAAAGAAAGAAAGAAAGAAAGAAAGAAAGAAAGAAAGAAAGAAAAGAAAAGAAGAGAAGAGAAGAGAAAAGAAAAAGAAATTCTAGTCATGCATTTTATTATATTTGCGCATACAAGATGAAAAGTAAGATATAGCTTTGCAGATTTCCTTCCAATTTGTAAGGACAATTCAATTGTGATAGCTTGTGTCGTATTCTCAAAAGTATAAGATTTTATCCAATATTTGATGTTTGGAGTACTTTATACTACAACCATCAAATTCAAAGTGTTTTGTCAAAAGTAGTGATAAAATCCTAAAATACATTTAAATTACTGAGATGGAAAATCACAGAAGCCATAAATCTTTCAGAATCATCTCACATTGTACTGGAAACTTGTGGACATTACTAGCCCTTAAATTGCTTAGCGTACATTTAAAAATAAATCTCTATAATGTATGCAGTTAACAAAATCAAACTGTCTATATGGTTTTACACCAGCATAGACTGTACATAGGACAGCATCTCTCTAATTCAGATTATTACAGTGAGGATTGTGCAAAGAAGCAAGTTTTGCAAGATGGAACTTTTCTGTAGGTTATGAAAATAGTATTGACTATCCAAAGAATTACTTCCATCATAAAGTAGCAAACTCCACCCAATAACACTACCTATAATGAGCTCTATGTTCCCTTTTCCTCTTCACGCAGAGGATGTATTACCTTGGCGATACTGCTAAGAGGGTTTCTGTGTTGCTCTGATAAGTTGACCCACAGTAGTTCACTTAACATTTGAGTCAGAGATTTGTTTTCAAGGTCTAGGGAGATGTCACTCCATAATCACTACAAGTATAATAAAGCCTAGTATTTATAGCACTCTAGATAACCTACCGCATCTAGATTTCACATGGTGTCTCTGTCCACATGAAAATACAACCTGTTGAGTGTGCAGGGAAACTGCACAGTGTTAAAGTTGACATGCACCATGCTGAGAAGTCACCAATCTATTTGTGATCCATCACTCAGCTATTGTAGAATTACTTGTTTCTTCCTCCCCCTCCCTCCTTTTTTTTCCGGGCACAACAAAAGGCATAAGTAACTTGTTCAAACTCGTCCTTTGCTACAGCCTACAGAAGGAGGCATGTTGTATTTCCTCACATATGTGTATATGGCAGCTAAGAGGAATAGATAAAAATTTGCTCAATTATCAGTAGCAAACAGCTGCACTGAGGGAAAAATACATTAAAATTAAAATTAAAATAATTTGAAAATTAATTTATTTAAAAACAGGATGCATGACTTGTTATAATGACAATAAAGGTATGATTCACAGAAAATAGAATAAAAAATTTCATCCTATTAAATAACAATCTCTGTTTCAATTCAACTACATTTGCTTGTACATAAAGCCTAAGTTATTTTCTGCAACGTAGCCTTCAAAGACATCTTGACAACTCTGTTATCTAAGAGCTCAGTTAAAACATCACCACAACTTTCCTCCCATTCCTCTAACCTTTTGACATTATTTTAAGCTAGAATGGAAGGGAGAATGTTCAGCAAGGACTGTGACTCTTAACTTTCCACAAATAAATGAGCACTGCACCGATAAATCTCTTGCTATTCCTTCAGTGAACAGATTTGCAAGGAAAAGTGTATGAAGTTAGATAATTTAAAAGGCATGCTGGGAAATAGAAAGGCAAAAATACTTATTTTCTTTTAGAGCAGAGATGGTATAGAGGGTCATTTTCTTCTACTAAAATCAGACAAAACATACATAGGTATTTTATCACAAAATTTTCAGATTGTATCAATATAAAAACTTTCTTCCATTCAGGGCTATTAAGACAGAAGTCACTTCCAACTGATATGTTTCTGTTGATAATAATATATTTCATTGTGATTAGGATTTTGACAGGTATCTATTCTATTTACCCTCTTATTTACCCAATTCTTAATTTTTTGGATTCCTGAAACCTCTATTCATCCTCCATTATAAGCCATAAAAAAGACATATTGGAGTAGTGAAATAGTTCTTCTTCTTCTTCTTCTTCTTCTTCTTCTTCTTCTTCTTCTTCTTCTTCTTCTTCTTCTTCTTCTTCTTCTTCTTCTTCTTCTTCTTCTTCTTCTTCTTCTTCTTCTTCTTCTTCTTCTTCTTCTTCTTCTTCTTCTTCTTCTTCTTCTTCTTCTTCTTCTTCTTCTT
>PVJA010022319.1:0-34437 GCA_004027025.1 Myocastor coypus
AAGAAAAAAAAAAAAAAAAAAAGGTGAATACAAGCCAATAAGCCAGAGATTTTTTTTTTAATGTATGACAGATAAAGTTTAAAATGTATGCAGATTTTAAATTGCAAAAATACCTGTGCTAGGCAGGATTTGTTCAACTGCATTACCCAGAAATTTAAGTCATTCAGGCTTAAACAACAAGGGAAGGAGCCTGCTGGTGGGGCCAGGCATCTCCAGGCGGAGTCTTTGCCCGGGTTTGCAGTGCTCTTCGGCCTGAGCCTAGTGGCCAGATAACCACAGGAACTGGTCTGCAAATGCTGCCAATGCTTGACAGTGGCCAGCAGGGAATCTGCCGCTGTACCTTGAGGGTCAGGACAGAAACTCCTAGCAAATGCTTCTCACACACCACTGGCCTTGGGTCCAGGCATTTCTATACAAGGATTGACCTGCGTTGGGTTTTCTCAAAGTGCAGGGGGATTTATGTAATTTTCAATTTCTTCCTTATGTCAAATCAAATTTCTAAAAATCAAGCATGTCATTGCTCTAATAAGAAACATAAAACCTTTTATGAAAAAGTTATTTTGTAACAAGTTGGAGAGCGTGCAAACGTAACACTACAGTTTTCCTTGTGTCTATGTCCTGGCAGGAAGGTTTTCTTTTTAATCTTTTTTAAATGGCCCCCAAAGTATCATGTGTGAGAGAAAACATTTCCCCAACGTTTTGCAATGAGTCTAGTTATATTTTCAACAGTTATTCGTAATTATAAAGTAAATAATTATAAGTTCAATAAAGAGTTACGTCAACTTAAGCATGTCTAAAAAAACAATTACCAAAGAATTTGGTTGATGCTTAGTTGTCCCCGAATATCTTTGCTTAGCTGGGACAAAAGGATGGTTGATAGGCAGACTGGAGTGACATTTCTCCCTCTAGGGCTAGCTTGTCCAATGTCCTGGAAGCACTGCGTCCTGCCGCAGTCACCTCGCGAAGGAAGATCTGCTGTGTCTAAGGTGACTGAGCCAGCTCGGGAGCCCAGCGTCGCTGCAGCTGTCCCGCAGCTCCTTCCAGAGCCTGCTGGGCTCGTGCTGCCAGCTGCTCTCTCCGGATCTGCATCCTTCAGGAAATGCCACGCGGTGCCACCACACGGAGAGAGCTGTTTTTAGCCCAGGGCCTGGCTGCTGCGGGGAGATTTTGAGGACTCCCTGAAGGTGAAGAGAACAAGGGCTAGGAGGGGACGCTGAGAGGCACGTCGGTGCTTCCTGCACCCCACCTGGCAGCTCCTCCGCAGCCTGAGCGACAGCAGACACAGCAGTGGGGGCAGAGGCAGCACAGCCGTGTGCGAGGCGTGGCCGTGGGGGTGGGGTGGGGGTGGGGGCAGGAAGCCCGGGTCGGCCTCTACACCGACAGCGAGACCCGAAGGCAGGATCTTTACAAGTTTGGAAAGCATGGCTAAAAATAATCAGAAATTGCGTATAACCTTCCGGCTACTCAAATTTAAGCAAATCACTTAAATTTTCACCTTTCTTATTTCTGAAATGTGGGTATTTAATGTCTGTCTCCAAGGGTTATGGGCTTAAACGAGGCAAATGAATGTGAAGCACTTCACGTGGTGCCTGGCGTGCCGGAGCCACTTATCTTGGTAAGTGTGGCCGTTATTATTTTAATTTCTATGTTTTGAATAAAATTGCTTTACTTTGTTCATAAAAAGGCAAAAAAATCATACATAGCAGAGGAGACATTCTAGCTCTTGCTCCTCATGCAAACACACACACACATACACATACACACTTATACACACGTACATATGCACACACTCACAAACACAAGGGAGCATGTTGGAGATGCAGCAGGAAATGAGGAAGACTGCTCGCCACGCTGCTCCCCAGACACCGTCGCTTCCGCTTTGTAGTTCTTTACCAGATGGAAGACTTCGTTGACTATTATGAGCGTGATAATAAGAGTTGGAGGGGAGGCAGGAGTAGATCAGTTTATCTGATAGGTTCTGGCCCTACTATGAATTGCTGAGTTATTATGCTGGCCATCTAATATGGCTGAAGCCCTTAAAACACCAGCTCATCTTCCCAGAGACCACCTCCCCGCTTCTCCAGCTCAGCCCAGGGTGCGATTTCCTTTCACCTGCCTCGCCACCTCAAGAAAGACCCCCATCAGCTCCTCAGGTAAAGCTAAACATCCTCCTCAAGCCCCACCCCTGGCAAAAGTCCACAAAAGCCTCAGTGTCCCGTTGTTCCAACTCAGAGAATCCTCATCTTCCCTGGATCCTCTCTGTGCCCTCCAAGATCAGAAAGCCCCTCTCCCTCTTTCCTTCTGCCTGTTTCTCTGCTGCGATCCCACCCTAACTAATCAGAAGTGATCCCAGAGGCAGAATTAAAGAAGGGATAGATGAATGCATTTATATTAACACAAAGAAAAACAAAGGCCAGAGGGCATGTGGGGCCACAAGTGGGCATTTAGGAAGGATCCCTGGGCCAGGGGCCTGAAACTACAACCTGGGAGATACATGGGACCTGTTTGTGTCCTGTCAAACCAAAGAATGAATTTTAGGAACAATGGAGGTTTGGAGCAGAATATATTTATTGGGGAAAGAAAGCTTCTGTCCGAAAAACTAGGCAGTGAGGTGCATCTAAGGTGAACTGGGAATTCGCTTAGGTGGGCCTGAGATGGGGCAAAACTATGGTCAGCCAATGGGGTTACAAGCACCATTGTTCTGGTAAAATTGAATCCAGGACCAAATGGGGGAGCGAGTCACGGAACAAGGGGCATCAAGTATGGGACAAGTCTCTTCCTGTAGGGGGCTGGGTCAGTGACTCTTCGGGGCCTCCACAAGGTGAGAGACCCACTTACAATGCTAATCCCTGAAGTCTGTCCTGAGGGAGGAATGCATTTGTCTGATCTTTTGAGGTCTGGCCCACAGCAGGGGTGTCTATCTCTCTCAGAGTTGCAAAGTCACCTCGGCTTCCCTGCTGTCTCCTCGAGGGCCTGGCCCTGTCTGATTGCCTGTAATATTCCTACCTAACTCAGCTGCCTGCAACATTGCTAATTAAACTTCAAGCCAAGGAAATACGGCATTAACATTAGAAACACAACTGTGTGCTCTAAGCAAAAGCAAACTAACTCACATGAGCTATTTCTGCACTGGCCACAACTTTAGCATCTGTGGCTTCCAAAATCCTTTCACCCCTCAGTAATCAGTCTCGCTGCCACAGCTAACTACAAAATTAACAGAAATAAACATTCATTCTTTTCCCTTGGAACTTCTTGAAGGAAGCCTCTAAGCCACCTAAAATTTTCCCTCTTTCCTCTGGTTTTAGAAATCTGGAACTGAAATCAGGAGAGAAAGGAGGAAGAGGGAGGGAGGGAGGTTAACATACAACATTACTATAGCAAATTCAGTCTCCGTGTGGCTGTTACAGAGCAGGCCCCAGGAAGGTGACCCTTGGGACGAGATCTGTGTGCAGAAAGTCTGTTGGGGACTCTTCCCAGATCAGCACGTGCAGAGGTAAAGGAAGGAAAGAGCCGGGACCAAGAAAAAAGTGGCCTGTGATGTGGCGCCAGGGGATCTGGGGTGGCCTGAGGTCAGGGGCCAGCCTCTGCTCTGGTGCCCAAGATAGGGCACAGCAGCGCTTTGCCTCGCAGGGAACGGCCTAGGGAAGATTCCTACGCCTAGGGAGAGCCAAGCCTTTGGGCACAGAGCAGGCCTGGGGCGGCAGCGCAGAGCAGGCAGCTCCGGAGTCCCGGGAGCAGAGGGGGGCCCTGGGTGGCTGCGAAAGGGAGGCGGCCTGACAGCAGGGCCACTTGGGTTGTCCCCGCCCACCCCCTTCCCCCCAGTCCTACACCTTTTGTTTGCCCCATGTCTTGCGCCATTGCGCAGGTAGAGGGATGGAAACCGCAGGTCAGAGGGACCACAAAGCCATTTCTTCCTTGTTTGGGAATTTCAAATTCTCTGGCTCAGCAAAGGAAAGAAAAAAACCTCTGCTAGACTAGATAAAGAACCCCCGGGGCTTGGGTGAGGAACAAAGGTGGCCGAGAAATTCCAGGGAACTTAGCCCCACAGCTTCTGGCAGTAAGACCTGTCCAGCTCCTCAGGAACGCACAGAGCTGCGGGGAAGACAGGCGCTGCGTTGGGTTGATGAGGTAACCGAGGCAGCCCAGAGAGGGACCTGGGAGGGGCGTGTGTCAGAAGGGGCGCTAGTGGGGAGCCTGCAGCATAAATAGTTACTGCCCTGTCTAAACGGGGAGTGGAGGGAAGCCAGGGAAAAGAAGACAGAACAAAGATGAAGAGAACGCGATCTGCGTTGGAGGTTGGGGGCTGCCCAAAGTGCTTCCTGCAAGGCAGGAAGAAGGAGAGAGGACGTTTGAAAGCTGTATAACTAAATGTTAAATATTTTCTGGTTTTTATAGTTTTTTATTTTAGTTTTTTTCTGTGTTTTAGTAAAGGGTTTATAGGGTGTTCGGGGCCTTACTACTAGATCATACTTGTAGTGATTCTCCTGTTTACACTCTCCCGAGGGCTGGGATTACAGGCACGCTCCACCACACCCAGTCTCAGTCACCGTCTCAGTGTGTCCCAGGGGTGGGGCTGGCACGGCAGACCCAGGGATCGAACCCCTGGTCCCTGAGCCTTCTTGTAGGCCAGTGGTTCTCAACCTTTCTAATGCCGTGACCCAGCAATACAGTTCCTCATGTTGCGGTGACCCCAAACCAAAAAATAATTTTGGTAGCTACTTCAAAACTGTAATTTTGCTACAGTTATGATTTGGAGTGGCTTTAGGGGACCCCTGTGTTTTGGTCGTTCGACCCCTGCCGAGGTCGAGACCCACAGGTTGAGAACCGCTGTTATGTGCTTTAATCCAATGAGTTATTTGGCTGGTTTGGCTGGCTGGTTTTTTTTTTTTTTTTTTTTTTTTTTTTTTTTTTTTTTTTTTTTTTTTTTTTTTTTTTTTTTTTTTTTTTTTTTTTTTTTTTTTTTTTTTTTTTTTTTTTTTTTTTTTTTTTTCTTTTTTCTTTCTTTCTTTTTTTTTTTAATAGAGTTTCAACAGTAAACTTTTTCAAACATTTTCAAAATAATATTTAATTAAAAAATAGTTTGGGTATGTCATGCAAATTCAAAAGAAGTAAAAATGTCTTGACAGTGGTAGAGTTATTTTAAAGACAGAAAAAAACCATGAAAATGATACAGAATTTCAAAGCAAGATGACAGGAAATTAACAAGGGTTATTACATTACATTGCATAGTGTTATCCTCAAAGTACTTGCTCAGGTGACCAGGTACAAGCATACAAAAATGGATCAAACAATAAGAACTAGCAGAAATTACTAGTAGAGTTAGCTTAGCTGCCCTGTATGCATGTGTGTGTGTGTGTGTGTGTGTGTGTATTTCTTCCCTTCCTTCTTTCCCCCTTGCCCCAGCCCAGTTCTTTCCTTGTGAGCAGTTTCTCTCCCTTTCACAGCGTCTATTTCTATTTAACAAATGAAATCCTATGAGTCTGAAGAACCTGGAAGGAAAGCAGGTCCTGTCCAGGCCAACTCAGCTTGATGGGCTAATTTACACACTGGTTATTGATGGGAGCCTGCGCTTTTCCTCTCAGAATTCTTTCTAGACTCACACTTAGCACGATGTTTCCTTCCTGCGAGCTGCATACCATTCGCTCTCTCCTCCCAGCCCTGGCCCTGGCCACACAGCCTGCCAAGAAGCGCAGGGCCGGTGTGACTGTGTAGCTGTGCTGACGAACAGGGCCCAAGCGCTCCCAGATGCAGCCAGTGCCCGGCACAGTGTGGGACTTGTCGTCACGAGCTCTATACATGGCTATGAACAGGCCCCTGCCACACTGACCGAGCGTTCTGCACGCTATTGTTTCCCAGATTTATCACCAATAGAATGCCTAGACCTCAGCGCTCACGCATGCTTGCATGAAAATATACAGTGAAGAAGTGATTTTGTGAGTGAACTCAGTTCTGATTAAAAGTTGCTTGATGGCTTTAGAAAAAAACCACTCTCCTGGAATTTAAAAACATGAGTGATAACCTAGATGGAGCACTGAAGGTTTTACAATTTTTATCAGCACATGTTTGCCATGGCTAAATTCATGCACATTGTAGTTTTTTTTTGCTTCCAGTTTTTCTTTCCTCCCCTCCTACCTCCATTTATTTGTCCTTAGCCCATTTGCAAAATATATATCCATTACCCTGTTTTTGTTATCTTTTTGGGGGGAAAGGGTCTACAAGTTGTTCAGGGTCTTGCTACTGCTAGATGGGACTCATAGTTATCTGTGTGTCTACAGCCTCTCAAGAGCTGGGATTACAGGTGTGCGCCACCAAGCCCAGTCTCAATTGCTGTCCCAGCATGCCCCAGAGGAGGGGCTGGCACAGCAGGCTCGGGGATCAAATGCCATGTTTTCTATTGCCTATCTTTGATTAATTTTGGGTCTCTCCTATAAGAGAAATCCTGCCATATTTATACTTGCCTGTCTAATCTAGATCACTTAACATTATGGGATCAAGGTGAATCCATTTTTCTATAAGTAATTCAAATATATCAAAGCCTTGTAATTATAAGAGTGAGAAGAATAACATATGTAAAGTTAAAGCAAAACATACATTTTATAATTTCATTAGAGCATATGTAATTCAAAAATGCTCCAATATTTTCAATGAGTAAGCTAATTTTATCAAGTACCCACTATGACAAGTGATGTTTCTTATCCATACCTTAAACACAGTTAAAAACTTTTTATTAAATAATCACATACATTGATTGCCTAACACTTGGCTTTATTCCTATCTAGTATAATGGACAAATGAAATGCACTCGCAGTGTGCGATGCCATGCCGTGAAGTGTGTATTTGCTGAGAAATGACAGTGCGAAGTTAGCTGTCCAGTGCCTCGTACACTCCTAGCAGTTCTTTTTTTTTTTTCTTTCTTTCTTTTTTTTTAAATACATTTGGTACGGGGTTTCACCACGCAGCTTGGACTCATAGCGGTCCTCTGGTTTTCAGCCTCCTCAGCACGGGCGTTATAGGTGCGGGCCACCGTGCCTGGCTCTGCAGCAATTCTCAATTGCCTCCACTTGGAAACATTTCACTACAGCGTGGATGAAAACATTCTTAAGAAGGAACACACGCCCGAGAAAGGAAGAAGATACAAATACACTTAACTTGAGCTCAGGAGCTTGCCCTTGTCAGGCATGTGCTTTTGCTGCCCAGCGATCTCCTTGGCTGAGGAGTCTTAGATTTCAGTAACCAGGCAGGCATCTTGAATTTGCTAGATGTCCCTTGAAAACTAGATTCAAGAGCAGCTGCTTTTCTGGAGAACTGTCCGGAGTCCTGGCGGGAACGTCAGATGCCCCGGCCAGCTCCTGATCCCAAGCATCTGCTGCTCTCTGCAGCGCAGCTTCCGCAGGACTGACCCGCACACAGGCCAGGAGGTCCAGTCCCCGGGGGAAGAGCCGCAGTTCCTTCCACTCCCCACGAGGCCCATCCACACATGCCGTTAGGTCCTGTTGCGTCGGCCTGCCCAGTGGCTTTGCACCACGCTACCCCTCTGTCCTCCATTCGCCTCTCCTGCAGGTCCCTCGCCCACCCTGTCCCACCCTCAGGTCACCCACATGCTTCCCACATGGGCCAAGGGTCTCCAGTGTGGACCATGGGTCCCCCGAGTCTGGGGCACCTTCTCCCACTCAGCAGCTAGCAGCTGCCCGTCCCTTCTTCAAGTCAGCCTGGACCTGTTTCGAGGACCCCTTCAGTCGCTGTCAGCCTCTTACCTGTGTTTTCCACTATGGCCCCCTACCTTCTCCATTACAATGTACAATTATTATTATTATTATTATTATTATTATTATTATTATTATTACTATTATTATTGTACTTAATACAGGGTCTCCGGGGTCTCACCAGGTAGATGGGACTCGTAGTGACTCTCCTGCTCTCAGCCTCCCAGTGCAGGGATTACAGGCATGTGGCACCATGCAGCGCAGTCTCATTCGCAGCCGCAGTGCACCCTGGGAGTGGGGCCAGCACTACACGCTAGGGATTGAGCCCCAGCCGCTGCACACTGCCTAAACAGGTGCTTTAGTCCACTGAGCTATCTGGCCAGCCCACAGTGTACTATTTTGAATGGCTCTTGATTTCTCTCTATTCTAGCTCACTTGTTGGCAAAGGACTCGATATATAGCAAAGAATCTGGGACCCATCAGGTGCCATACATATGAATAAATTAATACATAGCCCATCAGAATACCTGAATGTACCCCCCCCTTTGTTGGAAAGCTTTTTTTATTTGGAGACTGGGTCTCATTCTGCAGTCGAGGCTGGCCTCAAACTCACTCTGTGACCCAGGTTGGTTTCACACGTGCAGTGATCCTCCTGCCTCAGCCTCCCATTGCCAGGGTTACAGCCTCACCTTTGCTGCCATATGCTCCATGCACACCGCCACACCTGGCTATGCTTAAACGGAATTTTTTTTTCATAGCAGGAATCAAACTCAGGACCTTGCACTTGCCAGGCAGACACTGTGCCACGGAGCTATAACCTTGGCTCTGGACTTTAAAGGAGATGTTTCATTGTTACAAGGTAATGATGCTGAGCTCATGTGCTTTCACGCTAGTTAGGCTTCTCTGACTTCTGCATCCTGACAAGATGATTGTGAACTTTAATTCCAGGCTCACTGTCTCCTCCCTGGCAGTTATGGTGACAACCTCTTGGGTATGTTCGGGGATCCAGTTCTTAGGTAATCTGTCACTTGCATCACGCATCCAATTAAGAAAAGCAGCAGGCTGCATCTCTTCTGGAGGACCGCCCTGTGCTGCTCCGTGCCGGAGGCTGTGCCTGCTCCTGGCCCTCCGGCCCTCACCGTAGCGCTCCTAACTCCTCACCCTAACCTGTTGCTCTCCAGCCCTGGTGTCCTCTGCTTGACACCTCACTTCGTGCCTGGCCGTGACCCTGTCAGTATCGCGGTCTCCTGGTGGGAGCCGGGTACTTGCTGTTGCCTGGTCCTGGCCCCATACACCCAGAGAGAGTGTGCAACTGCCTGGCCGTAGCTGCAGTGAGCACTTTTGCCTTTCTGTCCCCTCCCTTCGCATGTGACCCCTGGAGCCACGTGGCAAAGGAAGGTATCCACCCTCCTCTTCAATATTTCTGGCAGGGTCGAAGATTTAATAACCTCTTCTTATAACTGATTTTTTTTTCTTATTTGATAGTATGTTTTAAATTGAGAGATTTGCAGTAAGGAAGTGTTTTCTTTTTGGCTTTTGAACAATCTTTTTGGGGAGCCTCAATTTTGGGGGGGATGTTATGGTTTGTGTATAGGTGTCCCTGCAAAGCCTCATTCAGTCATTTGGTGGCTTCTGGAATTTGTAATTGATTATTGTGGGTATGGGTGCTGCACCGCCCCTGGGTCAGGGGATTTGCATTTCAGTGTAAGGGAGGAAGAGAAGTTAGCTGCTTGAGCTGCTGCTAGCTTTCCCTTCAGGCTCTTGCTCTTAGCTGCCCAGGGAAGGTTGCCCTCTGCCATGTGCCTCTCTGCCTTGGAGCCAGCCCAGTATGGACTGAAACCTCCAGTAACTGGGAGCTAAATAAACCTTTCCTTCCCTCATTTTCAGTGTTGGGTATTTGTCCCAGCAACAAGAGAAAAGTAACTAAGACAAGGGAAAATGCTAATTATTTGTAATTTTCTCTGGCTGGATGTGGTAGAACATGCCTGTAATTCCAACTAGCTAGGAGGCTGAGACTGGAAGCTCAAAAATTTGAGGTTAGCTTGGGCAACTAAACAAGACTCTATCTTGAAAATAAAATGACAAAATTAAATAATAAAATAAAGGGCATGGTGAGGTAGCCCAGCAGTAGAGCACTTGCCTAGCGCCTACCATTGGGTTCAATTCTCAGGAACACAATACTGTATATACATATTCACAATAATATATCATATGTATATTCATAATAATCTATCAGTGTATACTCACAATAACATCATATGTATATTCACAATAACATGTATGTATATTCACAATAATGTATCATATATATCTCACATATACGTTTTCCTTGTACAACTGCAAGACCCTGCCATGACGTCATGTGGGGCCGGGGAGAGTCTCTGGGGAGAGTCTCTGGGAGAGTCCCCATCTCTGCTGGCCCTGGGCTCGTGCCTGCTGCCCGCCGGTGGCCCATCTGCAGTGCCATGGTCCTTACCTGCTGGCCTCACCGGTGCACCCAGCAAAGCCGTGGGCCTTGCTTTGCCCTTGGTGCCCACAGGGTTCCCGGGCCTCCTGCTCCCTGTGCGTGGGCCAGGACAGCAAGGGGCAAGCGGGCTGTGGTTCGGACAATTCTCCCCACTTCGTGCCATTGCTTTTCCCTTAGGGCTCCAGGGGGCACAAAGCAGAGGCCCTCTGCTTTTAGGGTTCTCCTGTGTACTGAACACACCACCCACCAGGCTGGCTGCTGTCAGCAAGGATGGCCAAGAATAGGGCTGATTCCCTATCTGTGTCTCTTCCCCAGGCCGAGGGAGACAGGCTGGCCTCCCCACCTCCTCCATGTTCTCCACAAGCCGTAAGGTCTCCCTCAGATCCTATCCTGAGTTTGGTCTCTCCCTGGCACCTGGTTAACTGCCATGAACAGAAGTCAACGTGAAACTAAAAAGAACCTTGGAAACTTGAGTCTGTACACAAAGCTTAGACGTCAGGATTATTGTTTGCTTGCCCCAAATGCCTGTCTAGGGTATTAAAAACTGAATATTGACTCCCTCTTTACTTTTGCATTCCAGCTTTAATTTAATGCTAATGCTGAGGAAGCATGAGTGAAGGGCACACACTAAGGCCTGCAGAAGGGAAGAGCTCGCTAACGTAACAAAGCGCTCCTGCTGCAGCGCTGACTCACTATTTGTACTGATTGCAAATTAGCCAAATGTATGTTATTAATTAAAGAAAAGCAGTATTAAAGTACACAAAGCCACATGGGCCACTGTGCAGGACCATTTACAAGGGCTGGGCTCACGGGCTTCATAGAGATCAATGCCTGTCATTCCTGTATGCTGCTAGGTTACAGATACACTATACATGTGTGTTAAGTGCTGTACATACAGGAGGAGCTAGTTGAAACAGGAGGAATCAACGCAGAGGAATGAGCAACTTGCCTGATGTCAAATACTTAGTGAATTGTTCTGGGTTTGTCTGACTATGGCAGGTAATGTATAACTTCTCAAAATCCATCCTCATAAAATTTATTCTATGAAAACATCTTTAACCAATAAGTGAACAAGTATAATTACTGTAGCTTATGTAGAATTATGATTCTTTTTTATATATTTAGTACAGGGTCTCAGTATACAGATTGGACTCATAGTGATTCTCCAGTTTTCAGTCTCCCAAGTGCTGGGATTACAGGTGCGCACCACCACACCCATCTCAGCTGCCATCTCCATGCGCCCCGGGGGCAGGGCTGGCATGCTGGGATCGAGCCCCAGTTACCAGGCCTGCCTAAGCAGGTGCTTTAATCCACTGAGCTATCTGGCAGGCTCTAGAAATGATGATCTTGACAATATTTTCTTTCATTCTGCTCATAGTACAGAAACATTTCCCGCTGCTTATTTTCTTAGTAAGCACTTCATAAATTTTATTTGAAAAGGGTTAGCTACTGGCCCACCTCGCCGTTCAGGAGGCCCACTTTTGAAGAACTTGTTTTCATGCATTTTACTGTATGATTTCCACAGAGGGAAACAACGCAATTTCTTGCCACACTAGTCACTTAAGCTACTTTCTCCGGGCGCTTTATGATTACAAGACGTCAAAATAAATAGTTGACTCCTTTAACGGGCTACCCACTCAAAATGAAGGGACTGGAACACTGTTGAGAAATCAAAAATTTCAGACACTGGATTCATAGTAACGTGTATAGTTATAAAATATATGTATAAATTACTTGCTTTGAAATGAAAGGCTTAATATTTAATATAGTCTGAAATCTTAGGCCACAGTGGGCTTTTGAAATTTGGACCTATGAAAACTTAAAATTTTGAATTTCAGAAAATTTATTATTGTTATAGTTGTTAGACACTATAGTAGTGAAATAATGTTTTAAAATACTTTCATAAACCTAATCCTGAGATCTTAATGTCTAATGCAGTTTTTTCAACAAAGGGAATCAGGAATCAAAGCTCTTTGTAAAAATGGTTAGTTCTAGTACTGGGTCAGAGAGGATATAGGATTCTTTTCTTTGTGTATATTTGGTTGTTGCAGGGTCTCATTACGCAGGTTGGGCTTGTGGTGATGCACCTGCTTTCAGCCCCCCTAGCTCTGGGATTACAAGCATGCGCCACCACACCCAGACTCTGTGGCTGGCTCAGCCTGCCCTGGTGGTGTGGTTGGTGTGGCATGTGGGGCTGGAGATCAAACCCTGCTCCCTAAGTTTGCCTAACCAGGTGCTTTAGTCTGCTGAACTATCTTTCTGGCTCAACATATAGCATTTTGAAGCACCTCATAGTGACAGAAAGTAAAGACGTCTTACACACACACACACACACACACACACACACAATGTACGCACACACACACACACAATGTACGCACACACACACACACACAATGTACGCACACACACGCACTCGCAATGGTAGGAATATGACAGAGACACTCAGGAGACACATGCAAGAGCTAAGGAGCAAAACTGGAACAGTGTGTGAGTGCACAACATTCCAAAGTAGAAAAATGAGTATTTGCAAAGCCATTCAGACTAAAATGATTAAATAAATGAATACATAAACGGAGATGAAAGAAAAGCTCAGTCAGAAGACTTCCGGTGATGGGTGTGAACGCTCCACACACAAGAGGTGAGGCACAGCTCTCCCTGCGGGTGGCCTGGCCGGCACCGTCCTTCCGAAGGGCAGGGTGTGGAGAGGGACAAGCAGGGGCGATTTCCATGCCAACCCACCTGTGCCTGGCCTCCAGGGTTTCCAGCAGCAGCGCAGGTTCTGTGTATGGTGCGCGCCCGCAACACGATCTGAGGAAAACGGAACTTCACCTCCCTAAGCCCAGGGCCCCAGCGCAACCATAAGGAAGCGAGAGGACACTCGACTGAGTCGCGTCCGCTGCTACATCTCACAGTGCTGGCCCTGGTCCTCAAAAAGCAAGGGCACCTGAGAATCCGCAGCAGTCTCCGAGACCAGAGACGTGGCTGCTAAGGCAATGTGGTGGCCTGGCTCAGGCCTGAGAGAGACAAAAAGACCCAACAAGAACTAAGAGCACCCAGGTAAATATCAAGGTCTCCATGAGATGCGGACACGGTGCCATATCAGCTTGTTCCTGACAGCGACAACTGCGGATGAACTCTGTACAATCATCACATTCTTTTTCTATAAATCTCCAAGTATTATAACACTAAAACCTACTTTTTAAAAACTTTTTTTAAAAGAGTTACCTATGGCTATTGTATCAAACACCACAGTTTAGATCCAACTACAAATATCACACTATATCTGGGCTGGCAGGGTGGCTCAGCAGTCTAAAGCGCCTGCTTAGGCAAGCTTAGGCAACCACAGGGACCGAGGTTGGATCCCTGACACCGCAGGCTGCACCAGCTCCGCCAGGGCAGGCTGAGTCGGCCATAATAGTAATTGAAGAAAGAACATACTATGCTACAAAGTGCTCTCAGTAAATTCTGGGCTATGGAAAAGTCATTGGACAAATTACACAGTTTCTTCAACAAGTAGAAGAAAAATAGAAACAATTGACAATCAAAATAGTATTGAGAGGTTAATCCATCATTACGTGTGTGTGTGTGTGTGTGTATTGGTGGTACCAGGGATGAAACTCAGGACCTTACACTTCCGGGCAAGCACTTATTTTACTGAGCGATCTCCCCAGTCCCAATCATAAATAATATTAATCATAATATAAGGACCTCTGGATATCAATGGAAAAAAACTACAAATGAATTACAAAATAGTTGGGAATTTTAGCACATATAACTATTTATGATATCAAGAAGTTGTTAATTTTACCTTAGGTGTCATGCAATAATTGTGATTTTTTTTTTAAAGTCTTTGTTTGGAGCTGCCAAGATAGCACAGCAGACTCAGTGCCTGCATAGATAAGCGCAGGGACCGGGTTTTGATCCCCAGTACCACATGCGATGCCAGCCCAGCCCTTGGGCACACTGAGCCTGTCATGGAGCTTGGGCATGGTGGCACACACCTGTGATCCCAGCATTGTCAAGACTGAAAACAGGAGGATCACTGAGTCCAAGCTGTGTAGTGAGACCTTGTGCCAAATATATAAAAATTAAAATTTAAAAAAAAAATCTGTGTCTGTTAAAGATGCATATTGAAACACTGAAAGATTAATGCACCTTATATGATATTAACTCTAAGATAAGATGGGTATGGGTAAGAGAGAGCAGGGAAGGAGCACACACAGACAACACACAAATGGCGCAAAACTAGTCCTGAGGTGTTCAAAGTGGAGTCCGGGTTGAGGGCACAGAGACTCCTTCTGCTGGTCATTACGATGGGGCTCGTGTTAACATTTTCCAGAATACAAAGCTAAATGAAATAAACAACAGAGTGAAAATGCCTGCTCAATAGGCCTGACTGGATTGTACTTTATTTCTGAAGAGCAAAATGTTTTCCACCTAGCACACATCACCGATTATGAAAATAGCAACTCAAAGATAGAAAGTGACATTTAAGCTGAGTCTACCGGAAGCCCAAACCTGCTGGTTGATTGATGAGTTCAGACAAAGAGCCACTCCGTTCAGAAGAAGAAAAGCAAAATTAAGCTGCTCATTTTCTGAGCTCATTGCATAAGCGAGTTAGATTTGCTGACCTCTAAATCACTGTTTGTTATTTGTTCCCACACCTGAATGAAGATGCAATTTGTTAATAAGGAATTAAAGAAGAAAATTCAGAAACAAAGGACAGCAGGGCTGGCTCTGGGCAAAACACGGTGAGGGGAAGCAACACATATCTTCCAAATGTTGATGTGCAGGAGACACCATTGTAAACACGTGATCTAAGGTGATGACAAGAATGTCATGGAACTATCATTAGGCTGAGTTTTACTAACATTTCTACCAAAAATTCTAACAACATATTTGAACAGAAATGATATTTTAGCAATTTCTGTACTGGTGGCACCAGGGTTCAAACTCAGAACCTTGTACTTGCCAGGCAAACACGTCTTCCACTGAGCTATCTTCCCAGAGACCTCACCTTTAAAGCCTAACTAAGGGCTCTAACATTCGATTCACAGCACACTTTCCTCCTGAAATCTATCATGTTACCTCATGGGGGAATGAGCCATAAATAGATAACATTATAGCTGTTTCTCAGGTAGAGACCAGGCTCCGGAAGCAGCTGTTCTGACGTCACATCCGGTGTCCTTGGCGCACTCCGCTGTCCTCCTAGGGAAATACGTTAGGAGTCCCTTGCTGCTGCCACTTGGATTACAGTGGAAGGAAGGCTGGCATGGATATGTATCTCTAGTTTAGGCGCACAGATCACCTTTTCGTTTGCAAATGTGTCTTATTGAAATCATGTCAATAAGATGATGTTTCCAATTAATGACTATGTATTATAGACACTATTTGGGGCAAAGGACTGCTCTGTTAATATAAGATCCTGTCAGTTCAGCGGTGCCCAAGAGAAACCTGAATATTACACTTCGTGAAGCCGTCCCTAAATATTCTCCTCGACATGACTAAATCCTCTCATGGTGAAACAAAGCTTGGCGTTAAAGCATTTAATTTCATGTCAGTTAATACAATGCTCATCATTCTCCCCTGCTATTTGCAAACGGCTCTATTCTTTCATTTTGTTTTTTCAGGACTTTTGCTTCTCCTGAGTAGACTTAGTCTATTTATTGTTCACGCCTTCGCTGTCGCTTGAATCCATTCTCCAGCCCATTTTATGCACAAAGAAAGCCACTGAGAATAGCTTAGGTGGCCATTTCTCACCTCCAGCCAATGACCATTTGCATTCAAATTCTTTTAAACAAATTTTTGGAATCAACCCATCTTTTTTCCTTTGCATGCATGTATCCTATATCTCTCTGTAACTTTTTCCCAAATGACTCACTTTGCCTTTGCTTTTAATTAAAAGCTCTCTGTATAGCTTCTTCCTGAGTATCCCCTTTGGAGCTAGACAGGCACTTGTTTTGCCCAACAGTCTGTCCAGCCAAGAACAAAAACATAGACATACACTGCAGTGGGGTTTAAGTGGACTTACTGAGAGTGGATTCAAGCCTCACAGTTAAAATATGCCTGTATTTCACAGACCACAGAAGAACATTATGCAGTCTCTCAGCAAAACGAATTGCTATTGCCAAGTCAGTGCCCCCATGTACCACAAGCAGCTCGATCGCATGGGACGGTGTGGCCTGCCGGGCTGCGCAAGTGCAGCCGGCTGCTTGCCCTCATGAAGAGAATCCAACTCTGAGGGCTGAAGTGTCACTTCACAAACAGAAACTGAGGAAACCGGAAGAGATAAAACCGAAGAGATTTCTGGGGTAAGAGTGTGGGTGGGGGCCGATAGCATGTACCTGGGGTAGCCCCAGAAACCTAAGGGTGATTCCAAGGAGGGATCTGGTACAGATTTGGGGAGTGACGTGTTTTTTTGGGCGTTAGTCCTATCAGGGAGGTAAGGCTGTCACTGAGGTACTTTTGTCCTCTTCATTACCTTTCTATTGCCACAGCAGCAGCTTACCACAGAAGTGGTTGTTCCAACAACACAAATAGTGTCATATACGTCTGTAGGCCAGAAGGCCAAGAGGATGTGCGCCAACATGGCAGCAGACTGTGTTCTTTGCCAGTGACCTTTTGCTGGCCTCTGCAAAGGAATAGCCTCCATCATAGCTTTCTCTGACCAGAGTCCAGAGGGGTCTCTGGTTTTAGGGATTCATGCATTTAGGTTAGGCCCACCTGGATATTTCAGGATAATTCCCATCTCAACATCCACAACTAGGGTTGTATCTGTAGAGTACTTCTGCCATGTAGAAACATATTCATGGGTTCTGGAGATTGTGGGGGGCGGGGGAGTTTTGGGGGCAGAAGGGCAGGAGAGGGGACGAATATCCTAGCTATCACACCAAGCAGAGACTAGAATAACAGGGGCTCCTTCTTGCATCCACTTTTCACTTTTCCCCAGTCTTAATTTGGGCTAAGCCCCAAATCTCCTAAAGTACTCTAGCCCCTACATTTTCCGATCATTTACTTTTAGCTCACGTGGCTGGACCATATCACATGTTATTTCTCCCATTATTCTCAACAAGGATATCCAAGGGTGAGGAAAACTTGGAAGTAAATTACTTTTCGTGACTGAAAAAGTCTTGCATCTACACATCTGTTTTCTGGGGTTTGTGTGTGTGTGTGTGTGTGTATGTGTGTGTACATAAAATATCTTTTTCAAAATCAAGCACATTCATTATAATAGCACCATGAAGTAAGTCACCACATATTTAACATACGATGCTAATATAGATTTTTTGAATACATAAATATGCAAATGGAGAAGTTTATTCAGAACAGGATTTCTTTCCGTCTCAGGTGTGATGTAGGAGACATTTGAAGGTCTAGAGATGATCTGACCATGTTGCGTCCAAATGAATAGCTGATCCTTATTAAACATTATAGTATTTTATTAGCAAAGAACAGCTCAAATACAAGATTTGAACCTGATACTTTTGCCACAATTTTATGATCAGTAGAGTTATACTTTTATTATTACACAGAGTAGAAGCAAGCCTGAATTTTCCTTCAAGCAAATTAAGTTTGAAGGACCCTAATTTTATATTTATAGTATTTAATGATACTTTCTTAAAAACTATGTTTTGATCTTACAAAATTTGTGTGTATGTATGACTAGCTGGAGAAGTTTTCTGGCTGAATTGCCCGATTATATACTAATTGTAATAAGTTCTTTAAAATATAATTCACGGTGTTCCACTGTTTCTTATAGCCTAGGAGTGATGCCCTGTTTTACTGGTTCACAGGCTCTCGCTCCTGTCCAGCTTTGCTGAGGCTCCTGGTCGCGCAGGGTGCTTCCCGCCCTAACCTTGCACTTGTTTTGTGAATGCAACTGGGGCCTAGCGAAGTAAGCTCTGTCCCAGCCCCAAACCACAATGCCCTCACGAGGTTTGGCTTTGTCCCCTCTGCACTGTCCTCACTTCTGACTGCTGCATCTCCCAAGTGGTGGCTGCTGCCTCAATCAGGGTCCCAGAAGGGAAGACAGAATCTGCGCAAGCTCAGCACAAGCCTCGTCAGTTTACCGCTCTCATGTAATGTGAGCAGGAGGCGAAGGTGACTGCACTGAGACAGGGCCATACGCGGCATCGTAGCAGAGCTCAGGATGGTCATCGTCTTGCTGCCCTTTTGTTTCATCATAAGGTGTCAGCTATCTGTATCTGTCTGTTTGCCATTATCCATCATTATTTATTTATCATGTATTATCTAACACATATTCTGTCTATCACATATTATATCTGTCTGTCTATCATTATCTATCTGTTATGTATTATCTATCTATTTATGTATTATATATCATTCACATAATCTCTCTATGTAGTATTATCTATCAATCACATCTATCTAGCTATCTAGTATTATCTGTCACTCACATTATCTGTCTGTCTTCTCTATCTATCTATCTATCTATCATCTATCTATCTCTAGCTCTATCACCACCTCTACTATCTCTCCCTCCACACCAGTATTTTCCTAAGTTGGCTCTATATATTCTTCACACTCTTGAATTACCTTTCACTAACACACTTTTTGATGGTTACCAATGACTGAGTCACTGAACACATACCTTCTCTTCCCTGGAGACAGTTCATTATAAAAAAATTTTTTCTTTCACAAGTGATTTGGCAGGTGTGCGTGAGGAAGGAGGCTCCCACCCCTGGGACTTCGGCTCCCAAGCCTGCGCTACACGATTGCTATTCCCTGAAAATGCAAAATCCATCTCCACTTTCTCAACCTTAGCTTATTAACTATGTCGAAGTTGCCTTGAATCTAATTATTTTTAATTATGCCCCTATAGAATTAGTGCAGATTTCCCCTCCTTGCTTATCTGAAGATATATTATGTGAGCGAATCTCTGTCCCCATGGGCTTCATTTACATTTTATTTACTTATTTATTATTTATTTTTTCTGTATTTAGGACAGGGTCTGTAGGGCCTACAGGGTCTCACTATGTAGACGGGACTCGTAGTGATTCTCCTGTTTTTAGCTTCACAAAAGCTGGGACTGCAGGTGCGTGCCACCATGCCCAGTCTCAATGGCCCCAGCCGGTGCACTCTGCCTAAACAGGCACTTCAGTCCGCTGAACTATCGCATTTCAAAGCATTGATTTTTTGTATATTATGGCCAGTTCAGCCTGCCCTGGGGCTGGGGCTAGCACAGCATGTGGTGCTGAGGATTGAACCTCAGTCCCTGCAGTTACCTAAGCTTGCCTAAGCAGGCGCTTTAGACCGCTGAGCCACCTCAGTGGCCCAAACAGGAGTTGCTTTGGATGACACTTGGGAGCATGACCCAATTAATGTCACCTCAAGCTTTGCCTTTCCGCTAAATTTCCCCATCAGTGACAACACAATAATTTGTATTAATATGTTAAGAAATACATTACATAACTTTGTTCATTATATTATTTCCTTAAACACATAATGCTATCAAGAAATTTATCTCTTACTTAAAAAGTGTGATTGTGAACTACTAATCTTTTTTAAATTTTACCACATGATATTCATTAGAAATCCATGCTCAGCAGAATAAGCTATCTTCGAAAAACAGCAAGATATTAGTTTCTTATTTTAAAATTGTTTTGATGGCTTAACTAAATGTGTATCACTGGCTCTGTTTCAAAGCATTCCTAAATCTGAATTGTAAAAATAGGGCTTTTTTTCAAAAGATGATTTTAAGGAGTAGCCAGTTGCAATTACATAATGCTATACAAAGAATCCTGAATGCTAACAAAGGAAAAGAGAAAAAACAAAACAATATTCAAAGATTTAACAACCATCCAGGCTGAAGAGAAGGCTGAACTATCTTTATGTCTCTGTGTGTTTGTGAGTTCAAGTGATCCCTATTCTAAAATGAAAATGTACAGGGCTGTGGAGACAACTCAGCTGGCCTAGCGCCTGCCTGGCAAGTGCCAGGACTCGGGTTGGAAGCCTGGTACCACATGCTGTGCGGGCCACTGAAACCAGGTGTGGTGGCTCACACCTGTGATCCCAGCTCTGGCAAGGCTGAGACAGGAAGCTCACTAGGAGTCCAAGCTGCATAGTGAGACACTATACAAAATAAGTAAATAGGTTAAAAAAGTTTGTCCAAAACAGAGTAAGAAGTATCTTAAGAGACAGTGTTCTGTAAGTTACAGTAGGTAGTCAACAAGTGTCGAGAGAATGAACTGGATTAAAGAAACGTGTGTTTAGTTCAAGGGTTAAGAAAATGCAACAAGGTGCCCGGGGAACACTGGGCCAGTATCTGAATTTGGGTCGGGTTGATAACTACTGAGCTGACTGCTAGCCCTGGAACTGTGTTGCTGTGTTATGTCTTGTTTTACACCGAGTCCTTTTCTTTGGAAGACCTCTTGAGGCCAAGCTCCACTGAACGTAAAGATGAATGCTGTTAACGCAGGCTGACTCCGTGCTGGTGAAGACAGTGCCACGGGACTCACCCGCACGGGTCCTGCCTAGCCAGGGGGCAGGAGCCTTGGATGTGCCTGAAAACAGGGAATAGGGAAGCCTCTCTTACAACCCCTGGATCATGTATCAGTACTCCAGAAGTAGAGTTGTGGGCCAAGTGCCAGCTCCTGAAATGATAGACCCACACCCTAAACTCTGGAGCCCATCGGTGGCATTTTATTTCTTTTTCTTTTTTTCACTTTCTGCAAAGCTTTACCCCCGAAGGCCTCAGTCCCTCTTGGCAGCTGCGTTCCTCACGGCAGCCAGCACGTTGCTCAGCTCCTCACGCTTCCTCTTGGTGTGGATGTACATCTCCACCCTTTTCTTGATGAACTTGAGGGCGCATTTGTCTTTGGAAACCTTGAGCAGCTCTATGGCGTGCCGCTCACAGGGGGCAAAGCTGCACGCCTCCTGGATATGTCCCGCATGAACTTGGCATCTTTGGTGACATGTCCACAGCAGTGGCCCTGCCTAGGTTTGCTCACATTCTTAGTCACCTTATGGCCCTTGTCGAGGCCCACGGCCACGGGATAGCGGAGCCTCAAGGCTACTGCTCTTCAGTGGTGGCTGTGGCAGAAGGACCAGCACCGCCTTGCACTGTGGGAAACCTACCAGTGGTATTTTATTCAAAAAAAAAGGCTTTGCAGAATTAAGTGTAAGATGCGAAATGAAGATGTCATCCTGATTGTCAGGCAGACCCTAAGTCTAATGACTGCTGCACTTAGAAGAGTGAGAGAAGGGGGGTTGGACAGAAGGAAGTGGAGAAACACATTTTATTTAATGAGTTTCTGCTTTCCGAGATGGAAATGCTTTGGAGATCTATTTTTCAATAATGTGTGTGTTCTTTTTTTCCCTGTTACTGTGAGAAAATAATTCAAAGGAGGACAAGTTTATGTAGGCTAATGGGTTCAAAAGTGCTGGTCCATGGTAGCTTAGAGCCTGTGGTGGCCTAGCGAACCATGGGGGGGGGTGTGTGTCAGAGAGGCCATCACTTGGTTGTGGCCACAGAGGGAAGAGAGAGCCAGTGCCAGGCGCGGCCCGCCCTCAGCCAACCTTCCCGCCCACACGTCCTCCTCCTCCTGATGCCTCCCAGGTCTGAGCCCCACGAGGGAGCAGAGAGGACCCTCCTGGGTCCTCATAGCAGCTACGATAGGAAAATGCTCATTTTAGAAAGCCTTGGGAATGTTTCGTAAAAAAGCATGTAACAAAATTAGACTAAATATAAAAATAAGAGGACATGGAAAATAAGGCATAAGAACTCTAAATAGAAAAACCTAAAATTAAGCTGGGAGTGTTTTGTGGGTAAGATCAACACTGGCTAAAGCTTTGTGCTTTCGAGTCCGCTTTTCAGCACCCCGCAGCTAGGAGCCTCGTTATAGGATCCTTATAATGTACAACAGTGAATTTATATAGGATGATGTCAACTAGGTAAAGTATATCATTGTACAGATGTCCAAAGATACATTAGCATACACACATATACCTTAGAATTATGTGTACACTCTCGCATGCGCATGTGCCAAAACATTAGCAAAGCACATTGTTAGGCAGCGGGTGCAGTTGTGCTCTCCTCATTCCACTCTTATATTTTTCCTGGAAATTCTCACAGCTCACTTAGAGAATACAGTGAGAAGAATGCTTTTGTGTCACTTGATGACTTTGGTAGAAAAACTTGTCAAGCGGCTCAAAAGAAAAAGAAAAAAAAAAGGAAGAGATGTGAACTGCACAGATCTTGTGCCAGGCGAGACTGGCAGCAAGGGCAGAGAAGCCCTCTGGAGGGGACGAGGACTCCGGGTGGACAGGGACTCGAGAACCCGTCACAGGGGCAGGGACCGAGCACCGGGAAAATGGGCGGGAAGAGTCTGATCACCCAGCTCCCAGGTATCAGGATGGGACAGGGTGCATGCAAGGCCCAGGAAGGTGGGCGAGAGCGGAAGGAGGACACGCAGTGGCCCTTCAGTTCCCGGGTCCCCATTTTACTCCCAGGCCATTGGATTCCATCAATTCAAGCTGCTTTGAGGGCAAAGTGAAATGGAAACTATGGCGTTCCACCAATGATTCTGGAAAATTCTATGTCAAGAGACATTACATTTATATACTCTCCAGTGTGCCACTATCGGTGTCCAATCGGATGAGTTCTACTACGCCTGCACAGCTGGGCAATGACCACCACGACCCAGTTCTTCACAACGCGGAGGAGACCCGCACAGCAGCAGCGGCCTTCTCAGCCCTCCTCCTCCACCGGAGTCTGACACAGTGCTAGTCTACCTCCTGTCCCCACAGATTCACACTTCCAGGACATTTTACCCCAATGGAATCACCTATTCCATCTTTTACGACTGGCTTCTCCCACTAAGCTTTACGCATTCACCCACATAGAAGCGCGGATTTGCCATTCTTCTTTAAGGCTGAGTAGTGGTCTCTTCACAGACGGGCTACATTTTATTTACCCATTCTTCAGTTGACACGCACTGGGTTGTGTCTGCCTTTTACGTAGATTCTTAATTTGCTGTGAATTTTTCCTACACGGAACCTATTTCTAAAAGGTTTTGCTTTATGAAAATTTTACTGGGTGATTAGCTTATCCCACTTATTCTAATCAAAGACACTAAATGACTATTAGAATTGCAATAATCAATTATCAATGATCCTGTGAGAAGAACACTGTACTACACCAATGTAGGCCCACTCAAGAAATGAGGAACTCGGCATTAGTTTGGTTATACAGCTTTTGGCCAAATGCCCCTTTTCTATAAGGTTTTCTGATACAATGCAAACGCAGCGGGTTCTCCTCATTACCTCGAGGCCATTGAGGGGCCTAGAGAGAGGTTCTGAAGTGGAGAGTCCCTCTTTCAAATTACAGAGACTATAATGGGTACTTAGCTTTATTGTTTTCAATTAGATAAAGTAACAAAGACTAATTTCCAAAGCACTGGCATAAAATGTCCTGGGGGATTTGGTGTAATGAACAGTTAAAAGTGACATACAAGGAACATATTTGCTATTGTATGTAAGTTGCCTTTTAAAGGAGCTTTAAGGTTTTTGTAGGGTAGAAGAAGCTGGTATAGGGCTGGCCAGATAGCTTAGCAGACAAAAGCACCTGCTTTGGCAGGCACAGGGACCAGGGTTCGATTCCCAGAATGCTGTGCAGGCCCTATCCCGACAGTGTGTAGAAAGGGCAACTGAGTCTGAGCTTGGTGGCGCTTAGAAGGCTGAAAACAGGATGAGCACTACGAGTCCAATCTGTGTAGTGAGACCCTGTAGAGCCTATACTAAATACATTAGAAGAAGAAGAGGAAGAGCAGGAAGAAGAAGAAGAAGAAGAAGAAGAAGAAGAAGAAGAAGAAGAAGAAGAAGAAGAAGAAGAAGAAGAAGAAGAAGAAGAAGAAGAAGAAGAAGAAGAAGAAGAGGAAAGAAGAGAAGGAGGAGGAGGAAGAGGAGGAAGAGGAAGATGAGAGGAAGAAGAGGAAGAAGAATCAAGAGGCAGAAGAAGAAGAAGAAGAAGAAGAAGAAGAAGAAGAAGAAGAAGAAGAAGAAAGAAAGAAAGAAAGAAAGAAAGAAAGAAAGAAAGAAAGAAAGAAGAAAGAAAGAAGCTGGTATAGCCTAGGTATGTGTTTGGGGACACAGAATGGAAGCTGCAGGGCCTTCCACCCAAGTGATCCCTGTGATTCCAGAAAAGGCACTCCCATCCTCCTGCTGTCCTTCCACCTGTATGTGCCTGTGTGCCTACCCTAGGGGGAAAGAGAGCTGACCCCAGTATCTGCCTTCACATAGAAGCAAACTTTTTCAGGGCCAGAGCTATCTAAGGAGGATTAAAGGCCTGGAAAATATAGATAACGCTTTTAGAAGCCCCAACTCTAGTTATTCTCCAACACTGCCCTGGCCAGAGACACTGAAGCAAAACAAAATGAATAACTCTTGAGTGAGTGTTAGAACAATGGGATGAAGATGAAAAGCCACTCTGTAGAGGGTGTCATGCCAGAAAGGTGCTTTCTCGCGTTTGCCTACAAATCTGACTCAGCACTCTGCCTCCAAGCTAGATCTTCTTCTAGACCGGCTTTTACTTTGATAAGCAAATCTGTGGCTAAAGGTCCAGGCTTCTGTTGCTACCAACAGCTCAAGATTAGAATGACTCACATCGTTAAGAGAGAGTTGTTCTCACACCGGGGTCGGCGCTCATTCAGGAGACGCCCACATCCCTTGCACGTCGCTGACACCACCACTGTCCACACATAGCCTGGTCTTCACAAGCGATGTCCACGGCTGCCCCTCAGCTTCGGGTGGCTCAAACAAATCCACAGGGTCTGAGCAGGACTGCACAGGGGGCCGAGAGGGAAGCAAGTGAACAAACGAGGCAGTGTGTGTGTGTTACGTAAGCTCTGAATTAAAGGCTAAGAAGGCTCTGCAGCTTGGATTACAAACCTCTGCACCTTCATGTATTTCAGCTGTAGATCCTGAAATTTAGGTTGAAATTAATAACCAGCAGGAATTCATCCGAGTTGGATCCCTCAGTCTTCCTGGTTTTTCATGCGCCAAACACCACCTCCCTAGTATCTCGTTGTACCTGAATTACGGTCCAAGATTCAGAAAAGAAGGAATTCAAAGCTTTGCTGAATGTCAAGAAGTAGGTTTGGGCAAATACCGTAAGGGTCAGGAAGAGTCCAAGGTGTACTGGTTTGGTTGTATTTTAATTTCTTGGATCTGTTTATTTATTTATGTGGAAAACATCTCACCTTGGCAAACAGTGCTGCTGGAATTTTCCTCTAACAGGTGAACACTTCTCACCTGGGGGAATGTGGGCTGCCCGCCTTACCCTACATTCTACCTTTTTCTAGGGTCCGTCCTTTCCAGGAGAGGCTGGAAAGCTAAAGTCCGCATTTCCTTCTCCTCAGCAGCTGGGATTCAGTTACGGTTTTTGTTCTACAATTATGACAACTGGGTTTTAAGCCTGGAAGGCAGCTAGGAGGAGGAGGAGGAGGCCACTAGCTTCCTCTCTTGGCTGCGGAGAAGCTTCTGGAGCCGCAAGGTCCGTGTGCAGCAGGATCACAGCAGCGTCCTTCTAGCTCCTGAGCGTGGGAGGAAGCGCTGGCCGCGGCCTCTGCGTCCAGCCTCTTCGATCCAGATTCCTGCTCTGGGATGTAGCTCCGGTTACCTTGGAAGCAGCGGCTTTCCTGTGTTTCTCTGGGAGTTGCTACTGGAAGCCCAGCCTAGAACCTTCCCCTTCAGCCTCCCAATGCTCTCTCTGCACGTCAACTCCTTGTATTAAAAATCAGCCTGCATAAAATACTTAAGAGTAGGGTCTTTCCTCTGTGCGAACCTAGCAGAACCAGGGCCTCCTAGGGTTACTGAGAGAACGCAATGGAGCTCTTGAGCGTGGAAGGTAAATGTTAAATATGAGTGAACTTTATTTTTAAGCATACTAATGAGCAGGAACAAGAAGTGAATTTTTTCAGGATCCCCAACGAGTTGCACTTTTAAAGATCAAACTGGCTGTAGAAAGAAATCTGCACACCCAGCAGCCCATAACTGGAGTTTGAGTCCCACACAGCTATGTTTCGCGCATTTCTTTTCATATGCTGATGCAGAAGATGCTCTCTGGCCATCTGCTGACTCCAGGACTTTGGAGCTGGCCACCTCACCTGGACCTGAAGAACCCAGGACTGAATCACTCTTCTCTCTTAGATGCTATGAGGACATCGCGGATGGAGACGAAGCAGGAATGGAACAAGAGCAGCCGTACCTTCTTAAAACCCTCTTTTAAAATCAACACATTTAATTTCAGAAGCCAAATAAAGACAACTAGCCTTTCTAAAACAAATGCTGATATCAAAGACGAAAATTTGAGACAGCCAAACAGTATTTGGATGTTCCACAAAGCTTCCGTTATTCGGAATATTCAAAGGCCTAATTATTATTTCATCCTGAAATCCATTCAGTCTGCCTTTGTCATAAATTACCTTCTCAATGCCTGCTTTTTATCGAAGCCACAGAACTGTTTTCTTTTGTTCTTCCTCAAGCTGAATCTGTATTTTGAATCCAAAGAAACCACAAACCTGCTACGCCTGAGAAACTGACCAGAACACACTATCCGTATTGAAACGTGCATCATTTTTTAGAGGAGTGCCAGATGTTTGCTAGCAAAAACGATATTTTTTTAAACAAAATTCAGCAAAAATAGCTTTTTGTGGAAATCATAATAATCCATTTTCATATTGCTCCCCTTGCATTGCTTGATGTGTGTCATTTATCTTCAAAGATGAGTTGCTGAATATCACATGGAAGCAGAGTAAGACTTTAAGGCAACATAGACTATGATGAGAACGTAGCTTCTATGTTTATGACTTCTTATACAAGAACTATTCCTAAATCCCTAGATTGTAAGTCTGTAAAGCAGGAATAATGTTAGTGCATCCATAGATTTTTATGAGCAGCCTCCACTGTCATGGGTAAGTGGCTTACTGTACTGCCATGTGGAAATCTTTGCATCTGCTCGAGACCACAGGCATTGTGAGAATTTTCACTCCTTGGCAGAATATTAAAAGTCTGTGTGAAGACCTAGCACATAGCTATTATTATGTAGCTTTTACTTTTTTTTGGCAGGACTGGGGTTCAAACTCATGACCTTGCACTTGCCAGGCAGGCATTTGTGTCATGGAGCTATCTCCCCAGCCTCATATGTAGCTTTTATGATGTGTACTTTTTTCGGTATTGGAGATTCAGTCCAGGGCCGCGCACTTGCCAGGCAGGAGTTGTGCCGCTGAGCTAGGATATCCTTTTCCCCGTCATGTGTGCTATTAGTATTATTCTCTATGCATGGTCAACTAGTGCATGTGGCTAATGAGCACCATTCCTAAAACATAAGGGATCACTCTGTTTTCATGTCTCACAATAGCTCTAAGGCAATAGATTAGAGAAACTTAAATAATAAGACTATGGGCCGAAATGCTGTAGAATCAGCTTGTGAATTCTATTGTTGCCTAAAAAAAAGAGATTTTCTTTTGAAGCCAGGCGTTTCACCAGTTTAGCTGAGAAATCAGCTCGGCCCGGGCTCAGTTAGCGTGGTATGGCTGCCCACAAACATTTCTCTTTCCAGCTGACCACCTGTTTATTTCAGTCACCAAAGCCTGGGAGATTATTTCTGAAAACTGCTTCTGAGCCCAGAATCTAAACTTACCCCACTGCGGGTTTCCTCAGTATTTCTAGACAGGAAATACAAACTGTTCATAAATGCATTAAATATTTTTATAGTTGTGACTGAGAATGTTTTGTGTTTACAAGTGCAACTTGCATTGGAAGCGGAGGGCTTAGGAAGCCGCAGACAGAGGGCTGCTTGTGGGACTTAGGCCACTGACGCCTTCACAGCGACTGCTGGAGGTGCTCAGCCGGGAGGGCATCTGTGGCCGCCATGATGCGAGGTTGGTCTGGAATAGAGTGTGTCGCATGGCGCGCTGAGCGCTCCGCAGGCGCTGAGTTATCGAGGCCAGGGTCTCTGCTCTGGCCCAAGGCGCTGTGTCTTTGAGTTTGGAGGAGTTTGGTTGCCTTCTAGAACCCTCTTGAATAACAAGTGCTATGTGTAGTTCAGAAATTCAAGGGACTAACAACAGCGCTCATAGTTACTCAGCTCCTAGTGCAATGGCCTCGCTTTGCCGTGACTGCATGCACATGCGTAGGTATGCTTATCTCTAACTCATGAGTTTCCAGAGTACTAATCCACTGGATAATATATCTTACTTTTTAAAAATCCAAACTTATTTTGTGTATCTATTTCACTGTATCTTCTCATGAGGTCATACCTTGGCATTTACATACGTTATTATAAACATCTTATATATTTAGGTTTATTTTACAGTAAAAGCAGTACACTGAGTTTTTGAAATTATGCCCAAGGTAGGGTATATTATCTATGAGTTGTGTTCCAGGACAGGGGAGGATATTATCAAGTATTTGTTATATAAGCAGATCTCATGGAGTTGAATACAGCTACGGTGAGAAGGACTGGAAATTCTCTGTATGGCTGACCTGGATTCATCTGGTCATTATTTAATATCATGCTCAACTGTAGCCATTTTCCACCTTGCTTTGGCGCTAGAAAGGAGCTACTCATAGCCACTTTAAGTTTTGGGTTTTTTTTTTTTTTTTTTTTTTAATTCTAAAGGTGGAATATCTTATGCTTATTAGGTTTGGCATTGTGAAACTTTTTCTGGGTATAAATCTAATTTTACATGTTTCCAAGGTCAGACTTGATGTTTCCTGTGGAACCAGCCAAAAGATGGCAGCAAGTTTTCCACAGCAACGCCCACTGCAGCCTTTCTGGGGCATCCGGGCCACCGTAGGACTGGTCCTGCTTGCTAGGAGCTGCACTGGGCCCTAGGAGCTCAGATGTGGAGGGAGTGCCACCACTGCATTCTGCCCCTCAAGCCACTCATTCACTGGGCTCATTAGGCTAGTTAGGGGCCTGCGCAGGCAGAAATCTGTTGGAGCTGTTGGCATTCATTTCCCTCAGAGGAGCTTCAAGGGAGCTCCTGTCAGTTTTTGGAGCAGGGACAGAATCTCAGAAGTTTTGGCATGAGAAACAGCTGACGGCGCCAACCTTCCAGGGCAAAGATTCTAGTCACAAAGAGTCCCAATTCAGCTTTTTCCCTTGAGGCAAACTTCAAAGTATGCAGGAATCAAAACCTCACAGAATGAAAATAAACCAAGGCAGAACGAGGCACTTAGCTAGACGGAAGGAAGAGAATAGATTTTCCTCTTCTTTTTTTGCCAGGATAGGTTTTCGGATGCTTACTTACATTATTCCAGTGGGGCCTGTCTAATTAATTATACAGTTTTATTATTCTTATTTCATAGATGAAGAACTCCGAAATACTTTCCTTTTTCCTGTAATGGCATTTATTATTTTTTCTTTCTACCTAGCTCTGTTTCATCTTTTTTTTTTTCTTAAATAATGTTTTTGGACAGTATGTTTTAGGACCAAATTTCCTTTAATAAAAAAAAATCGTAAAACTATAGAGATCAGAGCAAAGCATGATCCAAAAACACGATATTTGGAGTGGTGATTTTTTTTCTTTTTTTTTTTTTTTAGGTGAAATATGAGCTACTTAAAGAAATTTCCAGAAATACAGGAACTAAAACACTTTAGACTTGTCTGGCCATTAGGTGCAATTTAGCAGAATATAGCAGTACCAGAGGTTGCAATCTCTCAGACTTCTCAGGTTTTTAATGGGCCTTGGCATTGCCTAGTTTCCCCCTCCCCATTAACTGTTTCCCCCCAGGCTTTGGGGGACAGAGAGAAAATGAGTTACTCACACCCGAGCAAGGGTGGCGTTCTCACACCAGTGCACATACTCAAAGGGCCAACATGCAGCTCGGTGACGATGGCAGTGGGTCACTCACACACTGTGCTTACACCCACACAACACCATTTATCTGTAAGCTTTTGTGCTGCTTTTACTAAAACTTAATGCAGAGGAGGAAGCTGATTAGTCTAAAAGATTGCCAGGCCTACGTCAAGCCTGAAGAACTTAGACTTTATTAAAATAAGAAGTTTCGGGGTGGACTTCACCCCAGAAAGTAGGCAGAAGCTGCCCTTACTGGATAGACCGTCTCTCAGGCAATTTCTTGAGGGCACTGACATTTTTACCACTAGTATTTTGGAATTGTGAAGCCCAGGGCATTTAAATTTGGATTATTATCAACTGTCAATTAGTGGGAAAGGTGTGGGACTGTCCTCCCCTTTACACATTCTTCCATGCCACTGACCTGTTACAGGAAGCTTGCTGTTGACTGGAATGGCCAGAGAATGTGCCTGCTTACTTGGATAAGGGAAGAGTTCATGAGGAAGGCTGTTCTCTTGGAACCCTTGGACGTTTTGTAAAATTAATTGGTCCATTCCATGGCCTTGAAAGCAAAGTGTGTGATATTAGCCATCCGTGAATCTCTCTGTGCTGCATGGCCGTCACTCTGAAAGTGAAGTGCTACTCCACAGACCTGCAGGGGGAGGACAAGACCAGACCGAGTCCACCTTGATCCCAAGGCCCACCCGCTCAATTTGTTTCCTGTGGACAATGTATACAGGGTCTGAATTCTAATTCCACCATTTGCCCATGTATGATACCGGGCGGTTTTCGTCTCTGTCCCTACTCCTCATGTGTGTGAAGTAGGTACAGCAGGACTTACCTCAGTCCATCGCTTGTGTTTAAGTCTTTACACAGAATCAGCAAGGAGAACAACACCAATATCTGCAACTAGCCAAAGTCCAAGGGCACAGTCCCCAAACCCGAACTCATTCTTCACAGCTTCTGTGACTTCAAAGGGCTTCCAAACCCATTCCCAATTTTGTGGACTCACTCGAGGCTCCACAGAACTCACTAAAAGTCCTTACGTGCCTAGTGGTCGGGAAGGACAGTGAAAGGGCCAATGGGAGTCAGGAAGGGGAAGGACCCACGAGGCAGAGTCAGAAACGTTGCTTGTGGAAGCCTCCATCCCCCTCAGCTGCAGGAAGCAATGGGCCATAGCAGCGCGGAGCAGCTGTAAACCTAGAGGACGCACCCCATTGCAGGACCTCTACTGACACTTCCTCGCACAGGCCTGGCCTGGCGTGAACTTGGTCCACAGGAGTATTTCCACAGACATTCACTGAGTGAGTACCAGGTACCAGTCACTGGTTAGCTACTTTGGAGAGCAAAGGCTGAAGTAACTCCTTCCATCCAGAGGCTCAATGTCTACAGCTAGAAATAAACATGGAGACAATATTCTAGGGCATAAAGGAAATACGCACGAAGCATAGGTCAGGAAGGCAGTCCAAGAAGGCTGCACACAAGGTAACGGGTTGTCACAGTGAAGTTTTCATTTAATTCTAACCATCATGGTGCAGGGTAGAAGCTTGGAACTGACAAGGTGTCTTAGTTACTTTTCTATCGTTGCTGGGACAAATACCTGACACTCAAAAATGAAGGAAGAAAGTTTTATTTAGCTCACAGTTGGTGGTTTCAGTTCATATTTGGCTGGGTCCAAGGCTGAGTGGCACAGCAGAGGGCAGCAGTTTATGGCAGCAGAACAGCAACAATATAGCGACAGAGGCAACCAACCAACCAACCAGGTTAGCAGACAGCAACAACTCGTCTCTCTGTCTTTTTAAATTATATCAGACTCCCTGCCTTAGCCTATCCACCTTAGGCTATACCCATAATCATCCCAGAAGTACTTAAAACACATAATCACAGGGATCATGGATCAAGTCTCAAATTCTAGATCAGTACTAAATCACATAATCCCAGTGACTCATGAGTCAAGTCTCAATCTATGGAAGTCCCCACCCCATGACTGCATGAGGCTTTGGGGGGAAGACTAGACATAAACCATAACACAAGGGTTTTATTTCGTTTTAGTTTGGATGAATTAGTATTCAACTATGCTATTTAAAAAAAACCTAATAAATATATGAAAAATGTTCAACATCACTAGTCATTCAAGAGATATGCGTTAGAGCAACACTGAGATTTCATCTCCCTCTGGAAAGAATGCCTAATTTAAAAAAATCAACCAATAACAAAGCTGGAGGGGCTGTGGGGAAGAAGGAACCCTTCTTCACTGTTGGTGGGAGTGCCGACTGACACAACCAGTGTGGGAATCAGTGTGGAGATTCCTCAAAAGACTGGGATTAGAGGTCCCATTCAGCTATTCCCCTTCTAGGTATATTCCTTCAAAAACTAAAAAGTCATACCACAGAGATACATGTGCACCCAGGTTTATAGCAGCACAATTTGTCATAGCTAAATCTTGGAAACAACCCAGATGTTCATTGACTGAAGAATGGATAAAAAAGATAGGGTCTTTTTATACAGTGGAGTACTACTCAGCTATAAAAAAGATACACTCAAGGCTTTTGCAGACAAATGGATGCACCTAGAGACTATACTAGGAAGTGAAATAAATCAGATCCACACGTGCAAACAACACTGTGTTGTCTTGCTAGTGCGAGAACTTGAAAGAATCAATACAATTGGAAAGGCACAATAGATACTGTGAAATGGGAAGCAACTGTTCAAAGGGAAAGAGGAAGCAGAGTGGGAAAGGAAAAAGATAAGTTAGTTATACTACTCGTTTCTCTTAGTTCATTGACAAGGAAGGTTTTACTGCTTGTTTGGACATTTTTCCCGCCGTTGCCTTGTACTCCAAGTAGTGGCTTTAAGGATGACGATGTACAATGTGTTAACTATTACTGTCTTCCTATTGTTTTGTTTTGAAGGTATTTTTTTTTTTCCACAAAAAGAAAAAAGAAGCAGCAGACGCAGCTAAGAGCCTGCCCTGGTTCATGAGAGCAAAGCCAAACCTTACATCTCTTCTTATACTGTGACCGCTCTGTAGCCCAGAATTCCAAGTACAGCAGCAGCGCAACAGTTATTTGTTAAATATTACAGCTCGTGGCGCTGTGTGTAGGCTCAGTCAATGAGGTTTTAAGAGCTCCTTCCTTACCAATCTCTTCAATTCCAGCAAATGGTGAAAAAAAAAAAAAAAAAAATCAGGCTGTTTTCAATTCAAAAGATTCTCATCCCCAAGAAGAAAACTGTCACCACTTGGTCACCAAGGTCAGTCCTGGCTCTGTGCTTTCCAACTCCAAGGCTGCCTGTCTCACACCCCTCCCCCTAAACCTCTCTGACCTGTTAAAAAAATCTGCTGGTCATTTGTGTGACTGTCTAGAACCTTCCAATCTAATGCTATCAGGGGGAGAGCCACAGAAGTACTCGTGGCTAATTATTTCTTGGACATACAATGAAACATTAATTAAGCAAAACCCAAATAGTCATTTTTGGCAGGCAGGCTATGGCAACTAGACAAGGAACGCTTTAAGGGTGCAACCCAGATGTGAACTTCCTTGGTTTCTTGTGGCTTTGTTTACGGCTGACATCTGTTACGGCTATTGAAATGCAGCTCTCAAAATGCAATCCATTATACGAATGACATGAAGGGTTTCCTTGTGAAGAGGTTAGGGTGCTCTGTGGCTCTGTAAGTGTGTATTTGTGTCACTATGTAATTAATGTTGGTGCAAAGCTCCCTATGAGGAGGGGCACTCAATGCCTCCCTGTCAAGTCCCTACTGCCTTTAGTAAGACCGGTTTTGGAGGATCGATAGATTTTTGATGAATGTGGGACCTAACAGGCAGACTCTGGTGCAGTCACAGAGTACTCTTTGCCTGGTAAAACATACTTGTCAGGGCTCAGGAGAAGCTCACAATATATATAGTGATATATACACACATATTTATACATTGTATTTTTTAAAAACTAAACCTGTTTAGCAGATCATTATCTTGCTTTTAATTATTTATTTATTTATTTATTTATTTATTTATTTTTGTTTCAGAACTTTTCTTTTTTTTTATTTGCATTTATTTTATAATTAATTTATTCCCATGCCATAAGTTTTTGTTTCTTCAGTTTCTTCTGGGATATCTTTTTCTTCTGTGCAACCTCCTCCTCTGGCTTAGGAACAATTTGTTCCTTTTCAGTAAGGTTCATCGCAATATGGCAGGGGAAGCTCATGTACAGGTTAATCCGACCATGAGCTCTGTAAGTACGGCAGCGCATCTTGGGTGCTTTGTTCACCTTAAGTTCAGCATTACTCTCTGCATTTTTAAGCATGTGCAGCAAAAATTCAGCACTCTTTTTGGGCCACCGACCCTGTGTCCAGCCCCACTGTTTGGCCTGGGCACACCTACCAACTCCACCATTGTAACGTCGGAATGGCACACACTGCTTCTTTAATGTGACATCCTTCAGA